>JAULBU010054682.1:0-12319 GCA_032358235.1 Odonthalia washingtoniensis | reverse complement strand
AACAGATATTAGTCTCAAATCGGCACATTATGGACATTGATGCACTCATTGATCAATTTTCCAAACATTCACCTTACTGATAGAGGATTTTCCGAAAATAAAAAGGGATTTTCATGTTTAAAAAGCGGGTTTTTATGAATTTCGAGCGATCTAAGAAAGATCTTTATTTTTATCGTAGAGCGCTCCCAAGAATAAGAGAAATTATACCATATACACGGGTAACATACCGTCCACCTGTTTGTAAACAAATTGACACGTGTTGAAAATAGAAACTACTTCCAATCCATCGAATGGGAAAGGTGAACTGTAATTTTGTAAGGGCCGACCATAAAATTATTGTTTCCACAACTAGAGGCACAAAACAATCAACGACACCACCAGAACAATCTGGACACCATGAACGACACTCAACATGGGAAGGAAACAAGGTATCCTCTGGTTTCACTTCGACAAAGGTGCTGCCGAATCTTCAAACCTCCCCGAGTTAGATGCAAGTACTGTGGTAAACATTTTGTCAAGTGACTAAAAACATGCACAACCATTAATTGAGCTGCAATAGTGTTCCATATTCACTCGGCCGCCTCCCTCTCACTACTGAGAGTAAGTAAAAATGCAATGCGATCAGCACATCGAAGACGTATTACTGACAAATTAGGTCCTTCATTTCTATCATTTGACACTCTTTCCATTACGTCTCATTGCCATTCTGCGCTGCGTTTGTTGAGCAACGACAACGTACACTACTCAGATACAACATGCAATTTAGCATCCCACAAGAACTCAGTCTTTTTTACTGAAAGAGAGGCATCCCAGACTAATTTGGGGTCAGATGCAGGACTCCTTTCAGTACTTGTCTGTTGCTTTATGTGTTGTTTATCGCGCACCTGCATCTGGTGCAGGTATATAGAGAGGAACCACAAAGTAAACAAATGTGTGCATTGCTACTGACGTGGACGGCTCGGAGACGGTAAAGTTGAGAAGCAGATGGCGGTTGCGCATAATGAAATACAGATGCGTAGAGAGGTTTTGAATAAACGCATGTATTTTGAGAAATTAATGTGCGAAATACTACGACTAGACCTTTCAGTGTCCACGGAATGTGGTCGTGATGAGATAACTGAATTGTCGGTGGCTATACAAGCTGCGATCGAATCGACGTAGTCAAACCCAGTAGTTTCAACTACAGGCAGTGGTTATGGGACATGAAGTCCGTCGAGTGACAGACTGTTCAATGAATGCGATGATGATAAAAACCCAGATTATATGGTCGACGAATGAATGTTGGATATGGACGCTGTAGGTGGACTTAGGGAAATCCTTGACGATTCTATTTTTAACTTTGACAATTAAAGATAACTTCCAGTTCCCAGATAGTTGTTGCATGCCAAGTGTTGATTTACAGTATGGACTGTAATTTAAAAATCCTATAAAAAGCTATTCAAATCTGCTTGGATATAAATCCAAAAATAGAGATCCAATGTATGTGTTATGTACAGTATGGTACATGCAATTATGGTGGAACACTGTGCAGGAGTGCAAAAGTACTGTGATTGCGTAAAAGTCCGTGGCAGACCGGAAATGACCAGAATATTTTTCAGTACAGCTTTTATGCAACAGGTAAAATCCAACATTCCGACAGCAATGATTCATGATTACATCTTGTCATGCTTGTCGTTTTGACAACATCCCACCCTCCCCATAACCAGGCTACCCATAGAATATTGATATTTCTTGAAAAATTACTGTTCGGAACTGTAGAATTGGTGACATATTTTCATGGGTTCATGCAAATTTTAATTTAAAGCCCCAACCAGTATCGAAATAATTTTCGTCACGACCTTCTTTTTAACGGAGTATAGTTTGGTCAAACCCTCACTCATGGTGAAACGAAGACGCTACGCCAAATTCTGTTTCCATTCTCCCCGATAAGTCAGTGCCCTCTTTCACGTCCACTTCTCCGATTGCAAATCGGCCTTGCCATTACACCTGCACCGAAAATCACAAGTGAAGTCAGTCTGTGCCTTTATTCACATTGTATGTCTTAAAAATGGTTTTTTAAGCCTTTGAGGATGGGGATTTTAGAGCGATTGATATCGCTTCAAGAAATGAAATACTATATTTTGAATGGTGTAAAAGAGCACTGTATGATTTTTACCGGAAATCAATCGAAAATGAGCCAATAGAATGTGATTTTTTGTTAAATTTGTCTCACCCGCTTTAAGAATTAGAAGATAGCTATTGGGTACAAAAAGTCAATACTTTTCCATAGCCCAATGAAATAACTGAAAAAGAAATATGATGGGAAGGTGAAAATTCTAATTTTTATTCATGTACATTTCGTGAGTCTTCCTCTGTTCCGACAGTGTACTGTTGTACGTAAAAAATCTTAAAAAATGCGTGGCGCCAAGTAGAAATTGCAGTAAGAACTGAAATGGGACAGAAATTATTCTGTAACCGATGGAAGACAACTTCACCGATGACGTAACGTAAGTACGTCACATCCCCGAATTTGTCGTCCAAAAAATACCACAGTTCTGCATGTCAGACTGAAGAGAAGAAGCATGCAATTTCGGGAGGTAGGAGGGTGCGCAGATGCGGACGACAAGGTGAGGTGGAGGAACTATTCGAATTTGTAGAAGTTGACCAATTTAAAACACAAAATTAAATTACCTTTCCGTTATACACATAAATGACATATCACTTCTTTACACTTGCATTCTACTTCTCAACATGATAGGCCACACTAGATTTTATTTTATAACATTCTACTCTTTGAATTCCATATAAGTTCCTACTTTATCAGGCCATTGACGGCGAATACAATTCAGAATACAATTCGGTAAATGTGTTCTTTTGTACTAACCAATATAACCGTACTTATCGAAAATGTAGTTATTATAGGCCCGTTTCCTTACCACATTACTCTCTTTCCCCAATTTTCTTTCTTTTATCCAGCATATACATTAATTTTATTGTCGAGCGTAATATGGCATTCCATCTATTTTACCCTCATTGTGGTACTTCTCTAAATCAATTTTGACCAATAATGCCATTGATTGAATGGCCAGTGCAAAAAAATTGTTCAATCAATATATAAATGTCATTTTATACCTTCTTATAGAATGTTTACGTTTTCTTACGTTTTCTTTACTTTTATGATGAAAACAGGCATTTTCTGTTAAAGTGGTCTCATCCGCTCTACCAGAGTTCCGTCCATAAAAGTTTTTAACCCTGTTTTTAAAAAACATTGTCTAAAAACATTTAACTTTTTTGCGTCTGGTTTTTCAAAATGGTATTATATGGTTTTTACGGACAGTAAACAAGTCCGAAAAAACGTTTCTAAGGGCAGTTTCGGAATGTTATTGGGTAAATGATGTGACGAGCAGTCCGTTTGTAAGACATTTTAAAACTCTTCATGTGGATACTGAAAGGTGTAAGAATAATGAAACGATCATGAATAAGTAGTAGAAGATATTTGGACGTAATACTCGCAAGGATGAAAAAGTTATCCTTGCGTTCCGTAGCATCTCACGAAAAAGGCATTCCACAAAAAAAGTTCATCCTAAAAAAGAACATTCATTTTTATTTTTTATTCAACATTCTACATATATACTACGACACATTCTGTGTGTAGCGCAAAATATGAATAGTGAAGACTGTACATTAATCGAAGAAGATGTAGGTGGGGAGATGGAAGTGGGAGATATGAGGAAACGTAACGCAGTTTACGAAATGGAGGAAAGTGGTAAAATCTCTGTTCAATCTGTGACGACGAGCGAGAAAACGCATGAAAAGATTTTAAGAGAGGAAGAGAAAGAGATTGTTAATGAAACATGTTACCGTTGTGGTGGAAGTCCCTGCCACTGGAAGGAATGTTAGGGAAGAAGTTATTATGAAAACAAACATCGACATGAAAAATGATAAAAATAAGGATTTTCAAACAGAAAATGCATATAGAAAATGTGCATATAAACATTATATATATGAACGACATAGTTTTTTAGTTAAAAATAACAGAATCAAAATACCAAACTGCGTTTTGGAAAATATAAGACGTATATGGCCAGATGATAACGGGCTTATATGGGTTATACATATGATTGGCGTAAATTATTTATGAAAATGAACTGCGGCGTTCTGTGATGTAGCAGAACACGTAATCAATCTATTTCTTTGCTGAAGTGGTGTTGTACAATTTTCCCACTGCAATAAATCCTGATGCAAAGTTGGTCTCTGCTGTTCTGAAAGATGTCTATTGTGGAAAGAAGCAAACCAGTTGACGTGAAAACAATATTTGCATTGCTGAAATGACTAAATGTTTGTTCTCATCTTCAAATCATTCCAACATATTTTGCAAAGATGACATTGAACTGATTTCTTTTCTACGGTTTCCAATAGAAGATGATTTGAGAATTTGTTGTTCGTATTTTGTAATGGAGTTGCTGAAGGTATACGAAGTAAAGCTGTTTTCTTATCTATAATATGTAGTAAGGGTGTGACCAAACTGTCAGCAATTCACCGGTTGAACTCGAAAAGTGGGATACACTTCTCCGATTCACCATGAAGAAGTTTTTTGTAAATGAAGTAAACATTTTGAATGGATGCGCACAAAATGAATGTGAATATGCTCATTGGCACCGATCTTTCCTTTCTGATAATTGGATTTCTTGACCGATACTGGTCGAAACGATCTACACTGTTCAAAACCATATTTTAAGCGACTATACTTGTTGAGACTTGTAGAATTGTTCGATTCATTGATTCAGTTCCATCTATCTTTCCAGTGGTGGCAATCCATGCACGCAGTTAATTGCATGTTCAGAACCACAATCAATATCATTATTTGGTGTATATTTCCAATCATTACAATAAAAAGTGACAACTGACCTATCTTTAAATATGATATATCCCGCGTTTTGTACCTGTCCCTTTCCACTAATTATAGAACGGTCTTTGTAATATGCAGGGCAAGGTCTCTAATCACCCATTTTTATATTTTTCAATTGTCCAACAGCAATCTTCATCATTGGGCGATTTTCACCGTCTACATTATTGAAGCGTATCGTTCCAATCACCTTAACGTCATCTTCTGTAATTTTAGCTATTTTACGGGCGAGAACGTGACTTGTATAAAAATTTTCCATGACATCCAACCGTCCTACATTTTGTTTACGGTATATTTGTGTCTAATGCTCAAGTTGTAGGAACCACAATGTTTACGGGGAACCTTTTTTACAATATCGTTATTAAATGTCCTTTCATAAGGACATCTCAGCTGACGATAAGCTGTTTCAAAATTAATAGGGGTATAATCCCCGTTTTCTTGCCACTAATATTATCACACAGTGAAAAATATAGGCATAATACCATCGTACAACAGCATAAAAACGGATCCCGAACTTGACGGGTTTAATTTTCATATACGATTTTGCCTTTGTCCTTGTCTCGTAACGCACAGTATTCTCGTCTAGTAAACTGACACCAGTATGCACAACCGTAGACGTTGCGTCCTTCATAAAATGTTGCAGTAGATAACTTGAGTGCCATAAAGGGTCGGTAATAGCTACAGAATGATCAAAATATGGATAAAACCGCAGATTACTACGTATTCGTTGAAACCTTCTATGAGACATGAAATCCTTAAAGTCTTCATTGTCCATAAACATTTTTTTATTCCAGTAATTTATCAACTCATTGGATTTATTGAGAGACGTAGCAATTTCAAGACCTATATACGCATCCATTTCCTCTTCAGTTATTGCAGTATTTCTATTCCCATTTTATATTTCATTTGTCCATCGTCCGATACAGTCCATATATGAATTGTGCATGAATACTCTGTATAAACCTAATTCCTTCCGAGTAGAAAATACTCTTTCTACATATTGTGGTTGCATTATATGTAAATTTGATGATAAAATCCATTTTTGAATGTATGCATTATCACTATACATTTCATAAAATGTGTCCCCATCTACACTGTGGTAGTCTAACCCTACGTCATGACTTTCTTTCTATGTTACCAGAATCACTGAAATCGCACTTAACATTACAATTATTTTCTGCACAATCATTGATGATAATATCTGTTGAAGGACCATCAGCTTGCTCTTCTACGATTCTTGTTTCTGTAGTCTCCCTGTCAGCTGACACAATACCATTATTTTCATTATGATTGATGTTTGCTTCCAGTTTTTTTCTGATTTGTATGGTTGATTGGCATATCAACCTTCGGTTACACCTGGTTGAGAACAAATACTTCTATTGATTTCACTTTTACTACTAGTTGCTTATCTGCGGATGGTTATGGTTAGGGATGACTACATTTGTCAGAATAGTTTCAGTTTTGTATGCAGTCAATGTGTTCTCTACACATACTTTTCCTACTTCACTGTCAGGACGCATCTCACAACTGAATACTGTACATATCGGTTCGTCTGTAGGTTTTTCTCCTTTTCGTTTCACATACAAATCCTCCTTTCACATTTCTTCTTACAACATTTATTTTCGGGTTTATGAGTTTCTATGACCAGAACGTACTTTAAAATCACTTTCCAGGTTTGACACTTATATCATCGTTACTCATTTTTTCCTTCTCATGCAATAGATTTGGCCGAGTATAGCATTTTATCCAATCAGCATCCGCCTTACATACCCTTATCTACTAAAATATCATGTTTACCTCAGTGAACCCAAAAGAGTTAAATATTTGTTAAAAAAATGGGATCCCACTAAATTTCAATTGAAATGTTTTTAAAAATTTCAAATATTGTCTTTCTTTTTAAAATATTTTCCATTTTTTAAATAAAAAAAGAAAATTTTAGTGGGATCCCAAATCTATTATACAGTTGACCCACCCAACTGAACCATCACTGTAGATAATGGGTTATTCTCAAACTGATTTGGAATTTTAAAATTATTTAATAAAATTTATTAAAAATTGAATTTAAGAAATATTGAATTTTAATTTTAAAACATTAAAATAATAGTGTCACACTCAGCATACAGGGGGACCCATGACACTCGCAACTCATCCTTGATCTAAATTTTAGGATCAGATGCTCTTACTACTGTAATAACAATTAGAGATTCTCACTAGACCTCACCGGTCATGGGCTTTGCGCCGTTACATGTACGCTTACAATCAAAAAGAAGCAGAAAACAGAGAGGTAATGACAGTATACAGTACTATTGTTGAATGATGTAAACAAATTGACACGTACACGTGTCACAAAAACATATAGAATGCATAACGATATATGTTGAAAGTCCCCACAACATAATTCAGAGTATCTTATAAAATAAAGTGCAGATGAAAACTCGCCGTGGGATTGATAACCCCTTCAACAAGCAAGGAAGATTTCGATGACTTAAAGATCATAGACATGTGCGCCTTGACGATTAAATGCACGAAGAACAGACAGTTAAACGCATGATGAGAATGCCGATTGAAAGGTTGGGACGGTGAAAAGAGAATGACAGAATGACATAATTTATGCCTATAAATACAACAGGAGAACGAGCCAATAAAAGGTACAAGAAACGGCCGGTACGAGAATACCGGCAGACGGCAGTGAGGAACATATCAGTTGCCCACGATCCAGACGAAGATATTTTCCGCTCAGTAACAGTTATGTCAGATAACCCCAGAATTTTACAGCTATGGGCCCAGAATCTTCTCTATTGTCCTCACAAAACGGCAACTGGAATACTGCACCGATATTTATCACAAACGAAACTTCAAATAATGCATATCGCAAAACTCTTCGACGATGGATTAAAATGATTAACATGTTTGGAAGTGCAGACAGGAAATACAAGGCCATTCAAAATTATTCCGGTTATTTAATATTTATGTCTTGTGATGAGACTGCGCAATAAATGGTCTTTCAAGCGGAGAACACTAAAAAGTGAAAATTGGATGGTGGAGATGGGGATGAGACAAGAACTAAGATAGCAGTACAAATTATAAGCTTAATAGCCTATGAAACAGACAATGAAAAAGTCAAAATGGAGGTTAGATTATTAACTGCAATTCAGATATGTCAGCGCCATAGCAACGAGTCGCCTTCTGAATTTTGTAATCGATCTAGTGGAGAAGAGGAACTTTACATCAACCATACCAGGCGTGTTTCAACTGAAAATGACCGACAGTTCGCCATCATGATGCTCAAAAATGCGAAACTTCCCGTTGATACTGTAAACAGCATAACATTTCAACTTTCCAATGTCGCACAAAAACATGATGCACCAGACCCTTGCATGAAAGCTACGAAGAATGATATGGAAAATGCATTTCACAGGTGAAGATGTAAATAGCTTGATTAATAACGAAGAAAACACGAACAAACAATATCTTGCCCCGAATCATCAGATGCGTTAAAAATCGAAATAAAAGTTGCCGATACGAAAAACGAAGCTTATTTTCATTCCAAGACGCGATCAACGTGTTGTAAAATGTTAAAGCAGACAGTCCTATAAAAAACATATAGAAATCCCTCTTAGGCGCTACTCATGGTAAACGGGTATTTGAAGATTTCAAAGATAATATTGAAAATATGAAACAATAATCGTCCTGTCGTATATGTGGAAACTCGGGACACTGGTGGAGAGATCGTTCCTAGTGATGAGAAAACATGTAGCAGAAAAATAAGAAAGCACTTGAATCTACGAGAGAAAAAACGAACGGTTTAGGCAGCTCAGTCGTGAAAATATAAGGGACAAGAAGCGGATTTCGGACGAAGATATAATTGATCCTGTTAATCCCCAGAATAAAAAGAAATATAGTTCACTTTTTCAATGTAGAGGAAATTAAAGCTCCATAATTCCCTCATAACCGTCAAAAACCAACCATACTGTAACCCTCTTCTTGACGAAGGAGTCTCCACATCCACAGGGGGTACCATAAACGATTCGAAACTGTGCAATATGCTTGGAATAAACTTCACTATATCACCACCACGTGCCATCTTCCACCATGGCTGGGGAAACCACTGCGAAAATGCCAAGAAAATAATTGGCACATGGTATTGGACTGTACATGACATCTTCCACAGAAACACTAAAATACCTTTCTATTTGGTCGAAGGGGAATCACTACTACTGATAGGCTTAGACTTGAAAAACACTCGATCACATCGAACATGACTCAACCATCAGTATTAAAATTTAAGAGACCAATCGATAGAGAAAAAAGAAGATTTTACACATACATAAAGGAGGATTGTGGAAATCAAAGTCTCAAATTCGACATAGCGCCGCACGACCAATCAAAAATAAGGACACTAATGACAACAGTCGTGAAACGCAAAGATATAAATTTAGCCGGAAAAATTCACCGATATACGCACGCAACAGGAGGAGAGATGAGACTAATATTAAAAGATGCAACGGTACTGACAGGTCTTCTGAAGCGTGCGTGCAATAAGGAGTACCAATCATGTGAAAATATGCGCCTCAAGTGGTCGGCCAAGAAAAAGTGTCTTTGACTCATTTAATTAGTGCATTAAAGTAGTAGATGCAAGCTGACTATATGTCCGTTTACATGCGTCGAGAAAAATATGAAGTGTTTAACATGGTCAATATGATAACAGAATCAGCGAACGAAAAATTGCCTCTACAAGATTAGCAAAACATACGAAGGAAATGTTGGAAGTGGAGTGGATGACAAGACATGGCGCACCAAAAGAATTTATCGCTGACCCAGAATTCTGTAAGCGAGACCTTGAAGAATTACTTCATGGCTATGTTACTAAATTAAATGTGTGCCCATTACGTTCATCCCACAAGAAAGGTATGGTGGAACGAAACAATGGCGTATTTAAGACTATCCTATATAAGATATCAAAGGAGAACACCGGGGTATCCCCAGACACACTAATAGAACGAACCTCATTCTTAACAAATCTTATGCACGGTAACTCTGAAATTAGTCCTTTCCAATTAAAATGAGGGTATACTCCATCCATTGTCGGTTTACCGTCATCAGTGGTAAGTCAATATTTAATTAATGCACACACTGAAGTATGTGCTACCCGCGCATTACACCTGTACTACTGTCACGATCACCAAGCCTCATACATGTAAGCTTTCTTAAGCGTGGTACACGAATCTGGGCTTATTAAAATACATCCAAACAGAAAGATCTTGCAATATGGGTGGAGACCCATGTTATTCAAGCACTTCCACACTTTGTGATTGTAGACGTTCTGGCCGAGGGCCGGCAATGACAGTTTCGTACGAGCATGTACGAATTGCCCCGACAAATTAATTAGAAAATAACTACGGTTAGGTAGCCTTGAGGATAAACTAACTCGTGGAGACACGTGCCATACACCCGAAAGTAGCAAAAACGACAATTATGGAGGAAATATTCAACGACAAATTTGAAGATATTGAGAAGACCAGTCCATTATGAGAATGTAAATCAACATCTCTCATGACAAATTTTCTTATCGGCAGACCTAATATAGGTATTGACCATCAAAAATAGGACTCGAGTCAGTTGAAGGTAAGGAAATCCAATCAGGCGAGCAAAGAACTGTGGATGAAATGTACAAAGTTATAGGGAGCACCGAAATAACTGTAAAAAATGGAGTTTTCTCCCACATGGATAGTTGACAAAGATGTACAGGAAGTGATCCATAAAAATTGGAAAGGCGGATACAGCTTTGTGAATGATAAAGACTTGTCTAGAAGCGCCAACATCATAACATCCCACGTAACATACAAGATCAAACAAGAGGAGAAGGATATTAGAAGGCTGCAAGCAAGACTGTGCCCGCATGGAAATAAGGATGGCTTGAAGCATCAAATCAGAAAGGATTCGGCAACTGCGCAATTCAAAGTATTAAAATTAATGTTGAGCATAGCTACAGTCTTAAACTTTAGACTTGGTTGGATTGATGTCAAGGGCGCATATCTTCAAAGTGGACCAATTAATAGAGAAATATTTGTACGCCCACCGCCGGAAGCTAAAGACGAGCTTCGCACGCTATGGAAGCTCATAAAACTTTCATACGAAATTACCGAAGCCGGTAGGCAGTGGGGAAAATATGCAAGGTTAGATGTTGAATGCGGGGTTCGAAAGAGTTATTGGTATAATCCAATTGTTTATAACGAGACATAAGGATGGTTAGATTGAGTTGTTGATATCGAATGTAACGGATGATAAATTAATGGCTGGACCTATAGAAATGATGGAGTGGTTTACAGTAGAAATCAAGCATCGTTTCGAAATAAGGATGGCTATCATAGATGAAGAAATTCCGCTTAATGAAACAACGGTCACACAGAATTCAAATGGAAATATCAAGATGTGCATGGAATCATACATGGAATCAATCAAACTGTTAAATATAAGCGATAAAAGAAAAAAACAGCGAGAGGAACAAGCAAAAGACAAAGAAATACAGAATTTCCGATCTATGGCATGTAAATTAGTGTGGGTAGGATGTGGTTCCCTCCCCAAGCTGCGTATACAACGTTATACATGCAGCAAAGAGTCTCAAGATTAGGTGTGCACGATGTATTGTAAGAAAATGCGACGTTGAAAGAATTAAAGAACTTTAATCCAGTTATCATTTTTAACCGTCCTGCTATACATGCTACTGGTATGGATGTTGTATCCTTCTCGGATTCTGCCTTTAACATAGCCAAGACACACAGCTACTGGCAGACAGGTTTCATTTGCGGAATCCAATCTAGGTCGGATGAAGGTATGCTGGACACATACCACATTATTTACTGTTCAAGTGATAAGCAGAGACGGGAAATTAGTTCATCATATGGTGCCGAGAACTTGGCGTGCACAGATGCAAACGATAGGGGGTATTGAAAAAATAAAGCCCTCCGTTAAATATTCCCTCGGGAAGACATCAGCCATGACCTTGCAGTAGACTCAAAAGGATTATATGACACCGTGTCAAAATTGCATGAAGGAAGACTATAGACTCAGGCGGACAGTTCAAAGGATAAGGGAATCATTTGAATCAGGTGTCCTCAACTGACTAAAATGGATTGAAGGGTACGTAAATATTGCCGATGTATTGACAAAAAGAAACCCACACATCCAAAAAATGCTTCATCTTATTGCATCAAGCGGGTGCTTGAATCTTCCATTGCATCAGAGTTACACAGTGGATAGTGACACCTGGAAGTAATCTGTAGTCTACAGAACAATTAAGTCTACTGGGGCTTGTTGAATGATATAAAAAATGCACACGTATACGTACACATGTCAAAAAAACATATAGAATGCATAACGATATATGTTGAAAGTCCCCACAACATAATTCAGAGTATCTTATAAAATAAAGTG
>JAULBU010054671.1:0-12320 GCA_032358235.1 Odonthalia washingtoniensis | reverse complement strand
CCGGCGTGCGTAAGAAGCCGGTATGGTTGATAGACGACGTAGATCCGATGGTCAAAAGGTACGCGAAAATGTGAGTATCACGATAGTTCATAGCTTACTCCGTGAGGAGGGATGCGGTTGGAGCAGTTACTGAAGTTGATACGGGTAACGGTCGCTGGTTCGGTATCACACTTTTAAGGCAAAGGAGTCGAATAACGCTGGCGCAGCGGACATTCTACCAGAGCCGAAGGAGTTTGGCCGATCACGACGAATGCAAGTTGGGGGGTAGATGAAGTCTGAGAAACGCTTGTCTTTATTATGATTGAAGAGAGTCACAAGCAAAAACCTCTTAAGTAGGCTCCACCTGCTGCCGAATGGAAGGGGAGCGTATTGTAAAAAATAGTGGAGCGGGAACCACTGGTACAATGCAATGGGCAACAATGTCCTAAATACACGTGGCGATTGTAAAAAGCCACCCAAAAATGTGGTCCTACACAAAAGAAAAAATATGACAGAGGTCACTAAAAAATACACGTGTCCAAAAAGGAATGGCACTACAAAAGGCGCTCTACGGTTTAAAACAAGCACATGGGCATTGGTACTCCACAATCAACTATTTCCTCCTCGACGAATTAAACTTGAAAATTGCTCGTATGAGCCAAGCCTATACTAGAAGCACGAAGGAAATGATATAAGAACCATTTTTCGAATGTGTAAAACCTCTTCATTGCTGGGAATAAGCGATTCAAAATAGATACAATCAAGTTCGTATTGAAGAGCGGTTCAAAAGGAAATATCATGGCACTGCAAAAAAAGTTCCTTGGTATAGACATCACACTCGTCAAAAGAAGAAAAACTCTTGACTATTTCTCAATCGAGCTACATCGACATAATTTTAAAGCGATTTGACATCTACAATTGCAATCCAGTGCCAACTCTGATGAAGACCTCTTCCCACAAAACACAACATAACTGACTATATGAGATTGAATCTGCTGTAAATAACTCTTATCGGTAATTCATCGGGAGTTTAATATATATAATGGTTTCAACGAGCCCAAACATCTCCTTTCCACTGGGATGATTATCTCAATACTGTGGAAACCCAAAGCAAGACCATTTTATTGCATCCAAGGGAGTTCTATGATACTTAAAAAAATTCTCGATACTTCGGGATTTCCTACGGCCTGAATGAGTCGATAACTCCGATTAGTTATAGCGACTCTAATTGGGATGGATGCATCGAAAGCCGGAAATCTACGGAAAGATTCATCTTTATAATTCAAGAAGGAACTTTCTGCTGTAGTTCAAAGAAGCATACTGTCATTGCCACATCTAATTGTGACGCTTAGTACATCGCTTCCTGTTACGCTTCAAAATAATCCATTTGAATATCTCGTTCGCTTGCATAAACACGCGGAAAGAAATAGCCAGCTCTGATTACCATCAAGGTTGAAAACGAAGGATGATTAGCTTCTTTCAAATCCCACTTCAATAAATCAGCGCAAAAAAATGTTCTATCTGAACAATTAAATAAACGTAACACTTTTTCACTTTTCTACAGATTGGTTGAGAGAATCACTTTTTGTGATTGAAGGAAAAAAGATGTTTAACGTCTGGATTTGGAGATGGTGTTGGTGTTGGGCGCCGATTTAAAAGTGGTTGCAATTGGTTTCTTTGTCTACCATTTGGGTAGACGTTCGGTGGCTATCGTAGTGAACGTCGGGGGATCATAGTATCCCCTCTAATGGCGCAGTGAGATCTTTGATCCGTGGTCGTTCCGTGACTCTACCTTTTTTATTGGTAGTGTACCGTCAGCAGGATGGGCGTAGTGTCAGCTGGAAGGTTGTCGTCGCTAATCCAGGTTATTTCGTTCATATGGTCTAGTTGGCGAACTTTGTCATCACGCTCTTGTTCACATTTGCGGGCGTCGGGTAATTTATTGAACTGGGCTAGATTAAGGGTGTAGTGCAATGCACCGGTACTAAAGGTATTTGGGACCTCTTTCTACAGTAGCCTGTGTTGATATGCACTCCACCAAAGGGCGAAGGAGAGAGAGACTGGGAGTCAGGGTGGCGTCCTGCCGATCGATAGTCGTAGCTGTATCAGGCTAACGGCGACTATCACAGGAGGTTTAGAGTAGATGTGGGGCGACTGCGTGAGATCGGGATTCGAGTATTGCTTGTAAGTCGGTGGTTAATCACGCGACGCGAGTCCGGTCGAAGCTGTGTCAACGCTGGTAAGGCGGAGGAGTCGAACGGGCGTTGTGTTGAGCCGGATCAATAGCGACGCGTGTAATGCGCGGATGACTGACTCTCGCAGACGAGTTTGGGGAGCTATCGTATCCAAAGTGGCTTCGCTATGACCTACGAAGGCAACCTTTGGGGATAGAAGAAGTCTCGATCCTGCTTGCGTTTATTATCGTCGAGGAAGTTCAGGGCGGAAAAACCCCTCAAGTAAGTTTCACCTGTCGCCTGACGGAAAAGGAGGAGCTTACAGTACACCAAGTACAGTAAGGTACTGTACTGTATGTACAGCTGTCCGTAAAACACGTAGCCGGTGGTTCAATTACCCGAACCGGGCCAAACGTGACATGTGACGAAATGTGTGACGGAACGTGATGGAACGTGACCAAAACGACAGAAGGTGCTGACATGGAATTTGAGGTCGACTACGTCCACGTGTAGAGATCAATTGCACTGCAGAGGGGAGGGAGTGTTGGTGTTTATGTGGATGGAGGACGGGGGGCTGGAAAATGTGTGAGAGGTGGGTTTGAAAGTATGAACTTACGTGCAGTGATAAAGAGGTTTGTGACTAGACACAATAAATCAGTGGCAAATACATTTTGAGAAAAAGTTGAATTGAAGAAAAGTTCGGCTCAACATTTTTACAAACATCACCTTTTCCACTTTTTATAAAAATACCGTCACCGTCCTCACTCTGTTTTACCTTCCAACTTTACTAGGTTTCCTCTCATTAATTCTTCTTTCATCATCTCTCCCTCCTTGGGTAAATCAAGACCATTTGCCATGAACCTCATGAATTAACTGGGCTTCAAGTTCAGCACAATCAACATCATCAACTCTCGAAGTACTCTCCCCTGTAATGGCGTTAACGTCATTAAAGTTGAAAATAAAAGAGGCAAATGCCTAAGAAAATAATATATTAATGCTGTGATTGCATTTTAATTATACATGCCTTTTGACATGTAAAAATTAGATGGATGAAAATTAATGAATTTCGTGTCCTTATTAAGTTGGACCTGCATTAAAATTTGCTCTCTTGATCACAAGAAATATTAACAATGCTGAAACCTAAATACAGATAGATAAACGAGACTATAAAAGGTTTCATTTAGTAGACCTCCTCGTATAATAAAATAAAGTAAGCAGGCTGTGCAACAATTAATCTGTGTTTTGTGAAACGGGCAGCCAATAGTTGTTTGATTAATCCATTTAGTTATTCTACGATAAAGTGTTTAAGCACGTTCTTGTCGAACTGGTCCGTTTGTTGCTCACTTTCCAAAACATTTAAAATTCTTGACAGAGTATTTCTAAACAATACGGATTTTAAAAAAGACTGAAAAGTTGACAAATAGAATCTATATAAAAAGGGTAGCACTATGTTTATTTAGTACAAGGGAGGATTTAACATCAAGCGCTTATATAATGATAATTTCGACCGTGGAATCATCTAGACTTTCATCGCATTCTAATTATCAACAAGTATTAATACGTGCGTCCTGTCAAAAACAGGTAATGGACCGAACGAGGTGCATAGTAATCAATGCTATAAATTATAATCTCTCCCAATTATAATTTCCAACTAAAAGAACGGGTCATCGAAATAAGAAAATTGATAATATTTAAACCTCTTCTTGTTTAAACTTATTTAAACCGCTTCCTGTTTACCAGAACCATTTTCATTTTGTAGACTCTGTTATAGCAGTGGTTCGACACCAGTCGGAGAAGCTCACAGCAATGAAAATGGGAAGGTTGCAAAAACATTTTGTACATTGTGGATTATTGGTAAGTAGAATCTTGCAAATGTTGCAACATTCTACATGCAAGCAAATCTTATTTTTGAATTAAAATTTATGATTCCCAAAACGGGTATACGTTTTTAAATCTTAAATGGAGTGAAATCGTAGTTAACCTTTGATATCGCTCAATACACTGTCGAAAGTATGGGGTTTATAAACAAAAGTTATAAAGTATTCGAGTTCAATTTCCTATATCATTTATCTCACAATATCTCTACAACTCAATCTTCTGCCCGAGCATTTAATCTCAATTTAGAAAAACGCATCGTAATTCGGAAGTCGGTTTGAAATATTGACTAAGATTGAACAATACGGATGTATCTCATTTGAGCAATGGGTCACAGTCAAACTATTGCCATTTATACGGGATCCGAAAAGCATTCACATCTTCAACCCTCTACGCCAGTATTTTATCATATCCATCCTTCTCTACAAGAACCGGAAACAGGACATGTTATAATCATCCACAGATGTGTGGCCGTAGGTCAACGAGATCATCGTTTAAAAAGTTTGAAACAGCTCCCAACCACACAGGCATGCACAGAATCAAGCTACATTCTCATTCATTTATTCTTAGTAGACTATACTCCAGCTGAAATATATGCCCATGTCCAAAGTATGAGATGGACGGGAAAAGTATATTTCAAGAATCTTTTATTCCCAGTTCGTCAGTCCTCAATTTTCTGTCAATTCGGAAAGGCCGATGTAAATTCTATCAATAATGATCCATGTCATATGAATCTCAACCGACCTACATCTTACGTCTGTACAAGAGCTGATAGCGCTGAAATTTTATTTCAACGATTAGATTTACATATTTCAAACTCGTTAGTTGTACACACCGTGTTTTCCGACTTGCTATCAATGTGTATGGTTTCCCGTGCAGAGATGATTCGTCTAAGTTTGTGTGAGAAAACGTTTGAGGTATATCTCGATGCAATTAGTATTCACATGAACAACGTAGATGTAGCTTTGGTTTGTTATAAATTCCACAATCTTTTATGTAGAGAGAGTTTGAAAACAAACAAGAAAGGTCTAGCCATATCATTGAGGTGCGCTGCTAAACGCGGCGAATGGGACATGTATAGCGAATGGAAGAAAGTTGCTATTGAAAACGACAATGATCAACTCGCTGCACTTCTTGCTGAGTGCGGAGCACTTCTTTCTTATGTCAATGAAATTAGACACAATGATCTACCACCTCATCTCATGGAATTTGCAAAGAAGGAAGTAACATATATGATAAAAGGACTGAGTCATTTTTGTGAAAAACATGTCATTATACCGACCCTTGAATATCTTTCAGCACTTAGTGCCGTTCATCCAGAGACTCATGTTCACTTCAGACATTTCAATGGTGTACAAATCATCTTAGAAACTATGACCTCACACAAGACTTGTGCGAGAATAATCGAATTATGTTGTATGCAGTTCAATTTCATCGCAGATACTTTCCTGAAAACAGCAAGGCAACAAATTGTGAACAAGGACGTCTCGTGTGGTGCAATTCTAAGAGCCGTCAAACAGTTTCCACGTCGCCGAAGGCTTGTTGAAGCTTCATGTTCTTTCCTGGTAAGGGTGGTGAGCGCTGACCAGAATCACGGAAAAGAGATTGTGGAATGTGATGGTTTAAAACTTATCCAAGAGACGGTAGAGCTAAACATGGAGCACAGAGAAATTGAAATGATTGGGAATCGTCTGATGATGATTCTTTCGAGCTGCTCCAAGGATGATGATGGTTCGCCTGTTTCAGTGAGAAGAGGGCGTCATGTTCCAGATCGAATGAATCGACGGAGTGGAAGAACGAAGGAAAGAAATGATGGCAGTGGATGTAGTCGGCGTCGTTCAGTTAGAGATCGTACTGTTCCAGCGCCAAGAGTTAGTTCAAGTATGAATGCATCTTTTATGAAAAGTCGATCTGAAGCGGATTTCCAAAAAATGTCGAAAGCAAACATCCCAAAAGAGAAGAAACTTCCTGAATAATACAGGATATGCGAGATGCGAGTTACGATTGATGTTGTTTTCTTCTTTTTTATTGGTGGGTTGCAAGGTTTTTGTATTTTTTTTTTTTTCCTGATTTCTATGCTTCTTTCCGATCACGTTCTGTTCTGAAATTTAAATCTACTTATTTTCCTTTTTAATCTACGAATGTAAACATACACGTCTAATTGAAAGTGGATCCCTTGATGCTTTTAATATTACACTTTAGTCGTGATTACTATATATCATGTTTATGAAACATTTTTTAAAAGCAATGATGAAATGAGATGATGGAGGTTGGATGATGGGGAGAATGAACGAAATTGGAAAAGTGTGTGGATGGTGATTGATTTTTCGTCTTGCGTCTTCTTCATGGCACTTTGTGAACTCTTTCGTGGGTAAGACGGTGGTACACACGCCAAGTCACTGGCGCTATCAAAAGAAACCTTGAACAGAAAAAGGATAGGATATCAAAATAATTTCGGAAGTTTGATGGTCCATTGGCGCTTTTAGAAATACAATCCACACAATAAATCAGTGTTGGCAGCGACAATAGTAAATACAGTTTGTGAAAATTTACATTGAGGAAAAAGTTCAGATCAACAGTTTAGAAGCATCATAAATTTCCACTTTTAATAAAAACTTATCCTCACCGTTTTCACTCTGTGTTACATTCCCAACTTTTCTACGTTTCCCTCTCCTCCATTCTGTTTTCATCATATCTCCCTCCTTGGGTAAATCAAGACCATACGCCATGAATCACATGCATTAACTGAGCTTCAAGTTCAGCACCATCAAAATCATCCACTCCCCAAGCACTCCCCCTTGTTATGGCGTTAACGTCATCAATCTGTGCTGCGAAACGGCCAGCCATTGGTTTTTTTGATTTGTTAATTCATTTCCTCTACGATATTTTTTTTAAGAACTTCCTTGTGAGACTATTCAGTTTGTTTCCCACTTTCCAAAACATAAAATTCTTGGCAGAGTAAGTATATTTTAAAAAAAAACAAAAGAAATAAATACTAGGTAAGGTCAAATCGGCGTTTTTCTTATAAAAAAATGGCGGATTGAAAAGATCCGTTCGTTGACAAATGAAACTTGATAATGTTTAAACCGCTTGGTAAAGTTTACAAAACTTTTAAGTTTACCAGAAATCGTTTTCATCTGATAGACTCGGCCAGACCAATGGTTGAACAGTCGGAGAAGCTCCAAACAATGAAAATGTGTAGGATGCAAAAAATAGAATGCTACAAATCTTGCAATATCTTTTTTGTACTTGTGTTTCCCAAAAGGGGTATACATTTTTGTTCAAAGTAAAAGAAGTGAAAATAATAGTCAAAAAATCAGTAAAATGGCTCGATGAACTGTCGAAAGTATAGGAATCATCTACAAAGCATTATAAAGCATTCGAGTTTATTCTCCTACATCATTTTAACGAAGACGGACAAATACGGATTTCTTTCATTTCAGCAATGGTTCACAGTCAAACAATCGCCATTTATACGGGATTCCAAACTTCCGATTTTCAACCTTTTACACCAGAATTTTATCATATCGAGCCTTCTCTGAAAGAAGCGAAAACAGGACATGTTATAATCATTCACCGATGCGTGGCCGTGGATCAACGAGATCGTCGTTTAAAAAGTTTGAAACAACTCACAACCACACTGGCATCTGCAAACACAAACTATCTTCCTATCTATTTATTCTCAGTAGACTATACTTCACCTGAAATCTATGCCCGTGTTGAAGCTCTAACGTGGACGGGAAAAGTATATTTCAAGAATATTTTATTCCCTATCCGTCAATCCTCAATTTTTTCGCAGCTCGAAAAGGTCGATGTAAATGCCATCTATAATGATGCATGCCATACGAATCTCAAGCGCCCTACATCTTACGTTTCTAGAAGAGCTGACAGCGTTGAAATTTTGTTTCAACGACTGGGTTTACATATTTCGAACTCGTTAGTTGTGCACAGTGTGTTTTCCGACTTGCTATCAATGTGCATGGTTTCTCGTTCAGAGATGATTCGTCTAAGTCTATGTGAGAAAACGTTTGATATATTTCTTGATGCAATGATTGCTCACAAGAACGAAGACGATATAACTGTTATATGTCATCAATTTCACAATCTCTTATGTAGGGAGAGTTTGAAAACAAACAAGAAAGGTCTCGCCCTATCAATGGGGTCGTGGTTTAAACACGGGGAATGGGTTACGTATAGTGGATGGACGGAATGTGCTATTGAGAACAACAATGGTGAACTTGTTGCTTTGCTTGCTGAGTGTGGAGCGCTTCTTTCTCATCTGAATGAAATTCGACACAATACTCTACCGCCATTTATCATGGATTTTGCAAAGAAGGGGGTGACAAATATGACAAAAGGGCTGAGTCATTTTCATGAGGAACATATAATTATTCCGATGCTTGAATATGTGACTGCGCTTACTGCTGTGCACCCAGAGACTCATGTTCACTTCAGAGACATCCAAGGTGTACACGCTGTGTTACAAACTATGAAGTCACACAAGAGCTGTGGAAGAATCATTGAATTATGCTGCATGCAGTTTAATTTTGTCGCAGATTCTTTCCTGAAAATTGCAAAGCATCAAATCGTAAATAAGGACGTTTCGTGTGGTGCAATTCTAGAAGCCATCAAACAGTTTCCACGTCGTCGAAAGCTTGTTGAAGCTTCATGTTCTTTTCTGGTACGGGTAGTCACTGCTGACCACAATCAAGGGAAAGAGATTGTGGAATGTAATGGTTTGAAACTTATCCGAGAGACTGTAGAGCTAAACATGCAGCACAGGGAAATCGAAATGATTGGGAATCGTCTGATGATGATTCTTTCGAGCAGTTTCAAGGATGATGATGGTTCGCCTGTTTCAGTGAGAAGAGGCCGTGGTGATAAAGAGCGAAAGGACCGAAAACGTGGACGTTCAAGAGTAAGAAAGAAATAAGTTGGGTGATGTTGTTTTAGTGTTTACCGGTTAGTGGATATATTTTAATTGCAGACTATTTGTATTATAACGACTGTTAGTAACTTATGAGAGCACAAGTTGGTGTCATTTTCTCGTTTTCGTAGAACATCAAAATTTGAATTTATTGGGGTGGGTACTACACTACACTTGACACTATTACGCACTGTAAAATGTGAAGCATTAAAATTAAAATTAATGCTAATTTTGGCCCACACTTGCCTGTTACAAAGGCAATAATATTGCAAAGTGTGAATTAAAAGTAAAAGTACACGTGTTCATTGACCTTGGTCAATAATTGACTAATTATTAGTGTGTGATGAATGTACGAAGAATGTAACGCCACGTGTACGATTTGAAAAACGAATCCAATTTTATATTTTTTTCTGTTCCTTTGTTGTTTTGTTGATTGACGGTGGTGAAATGCGTAATGCTGTGGCCGATCAGCTCCCCAACAGCGCGCATGACGTTCCTGCGATAACGAAAGAGACGAGAATGTGTGTATGACTTTGCATATTTATCAACATCTAACATATAACGTCAAGGTCAACGTCAAGGTCAACGCCAGTGGAACGGAAAGTGGTGAGAAATCAAGATGATTAAATTATCTACGATTGATATCTTTCGGAAAGTGCCAGTGGACTTGACACAAACTACAAAACGCGGAGGAATGTTATCATTGTTTGTAGCATCATTAATTGGACTGGTTTTATTCTTTGAGACATGGACTTACTTTGCAGGGGAGACGAAATCACATATAATATTAGATTCGAACAGCGAGAGCAAGATAGACATTAACTTTGAAGTATCGTTTTACGAATTACCTTGTCGATATGTGAGTATTGAATTGTGGGATTATTTAGGAAACAATAAACTGGATGTATCGACACATATTAAGAAACGAGTGATTGGTGGACATAATGGTGAAGAACATAAACATATTTATAAAGATGGTGAGATACCAGAGACGGAGAAAATCGATATACATAAAGACGATATACACAGCAATATGCAACCGAACGTGGAACGTTTAACGGCTAGTAACTATGGTAGTTACTTGAAAAATAATGAATATACTTTTGTTTTGTATTACGTGGATTGGTGTATGTTTTGTAAGAATGTACGACCAGTATGGGATAAATTTTCAAAACAGTTACCAAGTATTCGATCGAATGTGAAGATTGCACAAGTCGATTGTGTAGCTGAACCTGAGATATGTACGGCCACTAAAATATCAGGATACCCAACATTCATCATGTTCAAAGGTGTGAACCCGTTAGAACAGGATTATCATGGCGCGAGAACAATCCAAGCTTTATCAGACTATGTGGTGAAAGTTGCCGACACTCCATCTAAGGATCACCCGCTGAAGTATCAGTGGCATGAGGGATGTTTCCTACGTGGTCATCTAACAGTGAACAGAGTTCCAGGTAATTTCCATATCATTGCGAACAGTGAAGCTCATTCGTTCAATCCGAAAACAACCAACACCTCACATATCATTCATCACTTATCATTCGGAGCGGAACTCCCGGACGACGTTTACATGAAAATCCCAGAGGATATACGAATCAACATGTCTCCGTTGGATGATCTGAAATTCATCAATGAGTACGGCCATATGTCACATGAACATTACATTAAAATCGTGTCGACCCGATTCAATATAGGGCGCAGAAAGAAAATGCTAGGTTATCAACTGTCCACGTCGACGCATCAGTACAAAGCTGAGCCCAACGTACCGGAGGCTAGGTTCTCGTACGATTTATCACCGACTGCAGTCGTCATCTCGCAAGCTGGCAGAAGATGGTACGAATTTATTACCTCATTGTGCGCCATTATCGGTGGCACGTTCACCACTTTCTCTTTGATGGATTCCGTCTTCCATTCAGTGCAACGTCGAATGATTAATCCGCGCACTCCCTCCAGTAAATTGACGTAAAACTGACGTAAAAAAAAAATAAAAAAAATTTAATGGGTTTTAATGTTTTTTCAAAATTTCCTTCCACTTTTGTACCTGTTTGCGTGCCTGATTAGGTGCCGTGCCCCCAACAATATCTCTCAAACACACACTTTTCTCCGCTTTCCACAAACTCAAACACTCTTCAGTAGCCTCTGGTACGCTCTTCTTCATGTCTTCCAAGCTCACCTCATCCAACCCCACCTTCATTTTCTTGCAGTACCCCACCAACTTTCCAACCCGGTGATGCGCGTCACGAAACGGCACCCCTTTCTTAACCAACCACTCCGCCAAGTCTGTCGCCATCAGCGCTGGGTCACTTGCAGCCTCGTACATTTTATCCGCGTTCACCTTCATACTTTTCATCATCGGCGTGTACACACTCACCACCAACTTCACCGTGTCCACCGTGTCGAACACCAGTTCTTTATCTTCCTGCATATCTCTATTGTAGGCCAACGGCAGGCTCTTCATGATGGAGAGTAAAGTGACAAGGTTTCCGTAAACGCGAGATGTCTTACCGCGCGTCAACTCGCACATGTCTGGGTTCTTCTTCTGAGGCATTAACGAAGAGCCAGTGCAAAAGTCATCGCCTAGCTCGATCCACCCAGTCTGCTGTGACATCCAGAACACAAGGTCCTCGCTCACTCTGGACAAATGCATCATGAACATGGAAAGAGCTGAGCAAAGCTCGATCACAAAGTCTCGATCGGACACTGCGTCTAATGAGTTTTCGCAAAGTCCATCAAACCCTAACTCTCCCGCTACGAACTCCCGATCAAGTGGTAATGTACACCCTGCAAGTGCAGAACAGCCTAATGGCAAATAATTCATACGTCTTCTCCAATCTCTCAACCGACTCACATCTCTTGCAAACATCTCTACGTATGCCAACAGGTAATGAGCGAGAACAATTGGCTGTGCATTCTGTAAGTGCGTCAAACCAGGTAACACAGTATCACAATGTTTATCCGCCATTTCTACAAACGCCGTCATCAAACCGTTCATTTGTTCCATGATGGTATCAGCTTCCTCGCGAAGATACAGTCGAAGATCCGTAGCCACTTGGTCATTACGAGAACGACCACTGTGTAAACGACCACCAACGCTACCTATAATATTCGTCAGTCGATTCTCTACGTTCATATGCACATCTTCCAAGGCCTCGGACCATTCAAAGTTACCCGACTCGATCTCCTTCTGTACGGCGTCTAGTCCATCGCAGATTTTCGAACCATCCTCGATGGATATCACACCCTGACGACCGAGCATTGTCGCGTGCGCTTTCGACCCTTGGATGTCATGTTTGTACATCCTCTTGTCGTATGATACCGACTCGCCCAGTCGAGCCACTAGCTCGTTGGGAGGTGCATCGAATCTA
>JAULBU010054660.1:0-12321 GCA_032358235.1 Odonthalia washingtoniensis | reverse complement strand
GGTATCGACACCACTGACATCTTCCAAACTGATGTGTGTTACTACAGAATTGTAGGATCCATGTCAAAAAATGTCTTTGAACTTCTTTTTTTTCCATGCACTTGTGTTTCTAGCACCATCGGGAAATGTTGCAAACAACTTTGAATAATCCTCCACTTTCTGTTCCTTTTTAACAGTGATGAAACAAGAAATTCTATGTTGCCCACTGTATGCGACAATGGAGTCGTAGCCTAGAAGGTGAAAACGACTCTTTTGCAGCTTTTTACTCGTGCTGAAAGCTTGTCGGAAACTTCTTTCAAAATTATTTAAAAGAAGGTGACTGTTTATAGCGCATTTGTATAGATCCGTCTCAATTTGCGTTGAAATTTTCTTTTCCAAATCAATCATTGCAATACCCACAACTGCCTGCCCAATAAAGTTTTTCATTGATTCAGTTGCAGAACTGAAACTAGTTCCCGCCTGTGCTTCTACCGTTTGACAAATTGGTATAAAGGAAGAACTAAAACTAAAATTACGATTTATTAGACTTTCTATAATAACTAGGGGATAAACTAGTGGATATGTTCACGTTTCAGTATACATGTACACTGTTTCCTCGTCATTTACACTAACAACCCTGCCTCGCCAATTTGGTACCTGATTATCTTCCTCTACATCCAATTTCGGCTCTCAATTTAATACAACCATGCATAACAATTCGCCATGCATCGAAGACCTCCGAACTATAATGATGGGGGTACACATTATTCCCATCAAAAAACTTCAAAAAACTTCAATACATACTTGCAAGTATAGAGAGCGACATCGTATTGTCATAATTATTTTCTCAGGTCCATTTTGAAACTTTTCAAATGTTTCAAAGAATAAGATCTGTCAGAGTTCTTCGTCACCACCGTTGCATCTGTCCTCTTCATACAATCCTCCTTCAACTTCTGTTCTTTCAACTCTTTTTCCAAAAGTTGTCACTTATCTTACCAGAGTTTTAGTGCAGCTACAAGTTGATGCGTGACTGTTTTATCGTTTTCAATGTCGCCTTTAATTTTATTAAAGAGGTCCTGACGTGCACCTATTCGCCCAGCTGTTGAGTGATCCTCATTATTATTGTTTCCCACAAGACGATCACGAATATTGGAACGATTATTAGTACTACCGTCATTATTGTTGCCATCATTAATGTTACCATCATTGACATCACTGTCACTATTCTCTTCTTCGGACGATCTATGTTCATTATGCCGATTTTCATGTACTTCCATTCGTTTCTTTTGATGAAGACTTTTTCATAGTTCATACACATCTTCTTTTGGTTTACTTTTTGTGTGCCTTTGCATGAAGATGAACAGTCACTTCTTACATTCTCTGTTTCTACAATTTCTTTCGCATTTTCATTTAAATTTCCATCCCGTAATTTGGGTTCTGAATTACTTGAAGGAGAACCAAATTCGTTTCAAGCCAACATCATAGTTCCAAAAATCCTTTTTCCGTTTGGAACTCAAAATTTCACTAGAATTATCTGTCCCCTCCTGACCTTTACGAAGATCCATATTCCTCGACTGCCGTTTGATCGATCATGTTGGCTGTTGCATCTTCCGTTCAGCTGGCGGTTCGACGGGAACATCAACTTCCGTTGGGTTTGCACTGTTTTCTTTTTCAGTAGTTTCTTTCGCTTTAAAATAACGGCGCCTCACTTTTGAACGGGTTGGAGCTGACATTTGTAATAACAGGGTAATATTCATTTGTGATTATTCCTGACTAATTCATACCTGTACTGAAAGACCGGCGGAAGCTGAATATTTATCCCATTACCTGACTGCCTTCTACCTGTGATAGCACCGCAACTTTAATCATTGCCTACGAAACCGAGTACTAGTATTGAATTTAAAATATTACTTAAATTGTAAAATCATTAATAATGTTTTAGGATTGCAATCAACTCGAAGTCCATCGCATTCTCAATAAAGTATCAATGAATTAAGTTTCGTAAATGAAATTTCCCATCATTTTATTGAGACTGCAATGGACTCGAAGTCCACTGCAATCTAAGTAAAGTTTCAATAAATTAATGTTTGAAAAATTGATTTCAAATCCTCATCATCCCCTTTTAAAAAGGACAGCTGGCATAGACAGCTAGTAAGTTCATAAATATCGAATTCAAAGAGGCATCTTGTTGCATGAGAGTGGTGCAAGTTATAACTGAAGTAATGATTTTAGTACAGTACAGTAGTCTCGCGATAATAGCAACACTTCGGTGGACCGGATAGTGTTGCACTAATACCCAATTTTCACTTTCTGGATTACACGAGAAAAATGAATGTACTTAACTGTCATGTCGACGGTCCAGACTAGTTACACCGAGTGTTGTCGATGGTTTAAATATTGAATAGAAAAAGGATAATTTATACATCTGTCTGGAATTGTTTTTCTTCAGTATATGAACTTGAAACGTTAGGCGCGGTCAGAAATTTTGGCTGTTAACTGATCGTTACAATGCATGAAAGATAAAATTTGAGTCACCTAAAATTAGTATTTAATTTTTACCATTTGGCAGTTATCTAAACTGCAACGTTCTTTTAATTTGACCCGTTTCACAGGGTTACGACATCGGTGGACCGTGAGGTATTGTTCTTAACGTAAATTTTCACTTATCGCCCATTAAGTTTATGGCGAGACTACTGTGCTACAATTAGTCGAAATGTGAAAGTATATTAGTTTTACCAATAAGGGCTGAGTTTTTTGTCTGTAACCATCTCGGATGCCCTTTCTGTATGAAGAAAAATTACAATTATTTTGGGCTTTGTCATTGGCTACTGTCAACTGATATTGTAGACGTATACTCAATAATTTGAGCTATGTCAGGCGTACCAAATATTTTCAGATATGTCACTGGCTACTGTGAAATTACTCCGTGCACGTGTAAGGTATAGATAACCGACTTCATCACATAGTAAGGGTTTTCTGTCGTATGCAAAACTTTTCTGTACGGTCCATTTTACTTCATTGTTTAAAAGGTAGTACGTTCTACAATAACAGAAAACCTTTGACTCCTCATATTTACCCGTATTTATTATATTCAACTTATTTTATTGTCAAGGTAATTCCACAATGAACCCATTTGAAAACCTAATTTCGGTGCGTTCAAAAGGGCATGATACGCCCTCTACACAATCAGCATTATACCAATCCCGTTGAAAGTTAAAAAGTTATGTTAACTTAAATATAAAACCTTTCGCTTCATTGGAAAAGAAGATAAGAGAAAATACCGATTCAATGAAGGGGATGGCCGTGGGATGCAATAAATTGTACTATGGGCGCAGCCCATCGCAAATATGATGAAACGGCGTTAGATGTCATCAAAATAATAAACTGCACCACGAGGGCAGTAGAAAAGATTAATATAGACACTCTTCGATGACCACCCATCCTCTCCTGACCTCAGCTTGTCATATTGTAGTCTTCGCATATCTTTTTCGTTTACAATTACAATCTCAGAAGTACCAGGTACGATATGTACAAGTACACGCATGCTGTCAATCGGCAGGAATCCAAATTGATTGGAGAACGCACTATTTCTCTCAATTTCTGTAGTTCTCCGCTATTGCACTCTAATGCAGTCCTCTACGTCATCTACTACTAATTGTTCGTTTCATACGACCTCATAGTATTGAACGAAACATAGTTCTTTTGAACAACTACCATTTTTCTTCTCGCCAATTCTCAGAAACAGTAAAATCTTAGCAAAACGAATCAACATGCTTGGAATAGGACAAGTTCCATCGTCATCGTTAGCTTCTACCATAGCATTATCAAGCCTTGCACATATGCACTTATACAATCCTTTATTTAATACAATCCTGTGTGAAATTATGTAGGAATAATTTTTAATTGCAACTCTATTTATTTTATCTACATACCTAAGTGTAGGCACTCTATATCCTGAGACATAAGCAGATGATGCTATTTGCATCTTGCAATGCCTGGATTCGGCCGGAGATATATTTTGTTCGGTCAAAACTTCTCTAGTCAACTGAATTAGAGATTGAAAACCATGTTCAGAAATGACATCTACAATGTTCTGCACAAAAACTGGAATTGAATATCGATGCTCAAGGCCTTTTTTCCATGTTGTATATATATTTTTCAATACTTTCTAAGTTGAACAAAGAAATACTTGGTCCTTTTGTAACCAAAATTGCACCTTCATTTTTCACAGCCTGAATTCTGCTTGCTGTAGGTCCCAAACTCGACTATTGAATTTTATCACCATGTTGTGATTTAATTCTTTCAAATGCCATTTTTCTTCCCGTCTCCAAATTGCTTGCTCCCATGACTGTCTCGTCTCGTTTCGATGTATGTGAATATTCTGATTTGAAATGTTTATGGGCCATTTCGTACAGTCCACTATCCATGTAACAAATATTACCCGTCCGTTTTAGATTTTCCATCACATGGTCAATGATATGTCACTTAGACCTACCCATCGAGGACGGTTGGTAAACTGAAAAACATTCTTTCCCTAATTTTTTAAATAACCTGATGTCTTCGCACAGCTCCCGTAAATAGTCAGCTCTCCACCCGGGTGCCTTCCTCTTCTGATAAATTTGATGTACAGCATCAATGTATTTGGTAAAAACAGTAGGAATTGGCACGCCTTCAGTACCACTACAGTAGCGATCAGAAATTGAACACAGAAACGGAGACACAACATACACAGAATTATAGTCCGCAGCCTCCAACATACCCATCAAAGTCTCCCTGAAAAAACCAGATAGCCTTCCATCGAACATTCCATGTGGGAAATCGACGTGTATACAATATGCAACAGAAGTTTTTTCTACCTCTGACAGGAATGAATTGAGTAAGCGTAGTACAGGTTTTAGAATATACGAAAATACTCTTTCATCACTGGAACTTGTGAGAACAGCTGTGATTTTCCTACTTTCATCTTTCAAACGATTATATAGAAATTCTTTCCGTAGACGTGAAACTCGTAATGAGAGATTGTGAGGTGGTTCAAAATTAAAAATAGCATAAATTTCAATACATGGTGCAATTCCAATGAAGTGGAAATTGGATAAGACGGGTGGGATAGGTGACATAGATTTTTCCTTCAGTTCGTCACAAACATGCCGATCTCCTTCCAAAGGCTTTTCAATAAGTACACGTGTTTCGTATACTGTAAGTTTATTATCAGATGTTGACCGAGACATTACCTGTTTTGAGACATCACATATGTGACACGGCAATGCGGTGTTTACGTTGCGTTTAATTCCCGTCATGTCTTCGGCTTCGGGAATGTCTTCAATGTACGAAGACAACATGTAGTGGCCCCGTAGTCTTTTTCCTTTTCCTGCGACCACAGAAGTCTGTCCAACTGCAATTTTTGAAAATGCAGAAAATGAAAAATCTAGACATTCATGTAATGTTGAAATTCTAGAAAGTACAAAATCTAGACATTCATGTAATGTTTGTAGCATTTAAACTCTACTGCCATTCCGAAATTTTTTAAACTCAAGCTTGATGTGTTCACGAAATAATTTGGCTTCAGCAGATAAAAACTGCACGGGAATATAGAAAAATACAGTTCTTCCGGAAGATAACTGTTCCCGTCGCATCCTTTAATTAAAATTCAGTAGATTAAGATGAATTGGGTAGAAATTGAATGAGGTTGGTTTCAAAGATACTTGGGACTTACCACCATACAATTGGAGGAGTGCAACAAATGATATTTCACCATGATGTTTTGCATTCCTCCAGTAAAAATGGTCTGCAAGTGATTCCATTATCAAATGTTTTAGACGTGCTGCTGCAATGGCACCCAAGTCTGAGTTCGTTGCATGTGTACGAAAAAAAGAATTATCTGATGGTTCGAGGATGATTGAATTCAGATAGGAGGCTTCTACCTGGTTTCACATGACTTCTACAGCATCCCGAAGGTACATATCAACTTTCACCCCCTGTCTTGACACTATTGTTTTTAATTTGAAACCTTTCCGCTCTAAGTCCAATTCAGAATGTGTATCTGAATGTTATCTAATAGATACCATCGTAGTAAAGGTGTAACAGGAACTATTTACAGAGTTCCCAGTTCTTCTTAATATGTTTAATGCTTCATTACAGAATGTATCACTCATATTTTGTCCTATTTTCAGAAAAGACTTGACAGTTTGTCATATTCATTGCTGCTCTCATTCTTATATCCAGAGACTGCAGTGGGTATGATATGGTGCAAATTAATCATATGACTGTCGTTATTTTAGTTATTATTTGAGTAGAAGCCGCACAGTTCTCAAATAAGTTGTTTGTCACTTTATTAAGAGGCAATCGCTCAGCTATACCAAACAAGGTATATGGAATAGGTAAGTGTTGAGAGGGCCGTCCGGACCTCTGTCTTTTCCTCGCAGTTGCTGTTGAGCATTGATGATAAATTAACATGTGAACAGAAATTTCGTGTTCAATCTTTGATGGAAAATAACATGATCTGTGCGAGAAATGAAACGAATTCGTGTGAAACGGTGCATTTCAATTTTAAAATTTTGAATTTTCAAAGTTTTTAAATGTTATTAACCACTGAAAGTTTTAAATTGTGTATAACTACATCCTTAAAGGACGTCTTTGAACAACGGTTTGAAATTTTGGAATTTTGGAATTTCAAATACATGTTAAGATTACCTCCCAAAATAGATATAGGAAACATCCTAGTTTTCAAATAGTAATATTGGATATTTTAGAGATAGTCCAATATAATGTTGAATTCTTCCGAAGTGAAGGATTTTATTGTTTCTTTGAATACCCATTTTGACATTTCTCAAAGTACAGCAAAATGAAATTGAGACTTTCCAAAGTGAAAAGGAAAATTTTATTGGATATCCCAGTACGTATATTGGGCATTTAGATTACCTCCAAAATAGGTTCAGGCAACATCCTAATTTTTGAATAGTTATATTGGGGATTTTCGAGATATTCCAATATAATATTGTATTCTTCCGAAGTGACTAATTTTATTGTTTCTTTGAATATTCATTTTGACATTTCTCAAAGTATAAAAAACTGAAATTGAAACTTTCCAAATTGAAAGGGAAAATTTTACGGAATTTTCCAGGACGGGTTTTGGACATTTCGAATATGTTCCAAAATAGGTATTGGCAAAATCATAATTTTCCATTGTTAATACTGGGGATTTCCGAAATAATCTGAAATGAATTTGACTTCACCTATCATGAACAAATATTTTGTTTTTTCAAAACACATATTGCATTTTTTCAAATTAGTCCAATGTAAAATTGAAAAATTCCAATTTGAAACAAAAAAAGCTGGGAAAATCTTCCAATTTGGGAATTAGACATTTTCAATACTTATTGAAGTTGAATTGACTTTTCCAAAATTGTCCATTCTTTTGGCTTTTCTCAATACCAGAATTGGACAATTTCAAAAGATTTTGAAGTGATATTGTTTTCTTCAAAATTGAACTATACTTCGTAAAATATAAAAAGAAAATTTCATCACTTTGAAGTTTCAAATTCATATTAGAATCTATTGGTTCTACACAATATCTATATTGACAAATGTTTTATCAGTTTGGGATTTCCGAAATGATATTGGACCATATTGTATTTCCCTCTTACTGACACTCCAAATAAATTACCTTCTTATCACTCGACCCTCTGGAAGAGTATCTCAGCGTCCCGGTAAGGGATAGAAGTACGTTCTAAGCATAGTCAGGCAGTTCATGTTCACTTAAAATTGGTATCCGAACTGTTCCAATAGAACAATTGAGGCTGAGGTTAGTTGATGTTGAGGTTGGATGTGAGAGAAAACAGGATGGTAAGCGATGCATATTTTGGTTTAAATGGGCTTTCCCGCACATCTCATCAACCGATAAATGTTGTTGAGGCCCTTGTTATGCTCTATTGAGTACTTATTTCCTCCCGAGGATATGGTATGGATTACTTTTATATAACCCCTGTGCCTTCTTGGTTTTATCTTTTTCAGTAATCTTAATTGTCTTTTTGAGGTCACACGTGTGACTTAGCTATGTTGTCCATCTATTACTTGCGTAGTAGATTTAAGGACTAATAGACTCCAGTTACCTGCAGTGACGAGTCGATGATCATAATTCGCGGTCAGGATACCTACCGCTGCGAATGACGCTAGCTGGTGAGTAGATTGAGTCACACCTTGTATTTCTCTCAGTGTGCACTATGTAACATCCTTGTGGAGATCTGTCCTTCAGCGTGAAGGTTCGCAGCGGCTTCGTATCTATCGTTGTTATGTTACGGGGGGATTGAGGTTTTTTGTTAATAGGTAACTGTTTCTTTCTTCTCCTTCTCCAGCTTTGCTCATCAAACCTTTATACCCTTGATTCCCAGGTAGGATATGTTTGAAACGTGTATAAATTTGTTTCCTTGAAATATCATCCAATTATGTCTGATTGTATACACGTTTCCGCCGTACTGTATTCATGTTATTATTATATAATTGCATATCTGTTTCTTATTATCGTGCACAGTATCGTACATCGTTCCTCTACTAGTATTTCACCACCATTCAGTATTTCCTATTATCACAATGTATGTCCCAAATTATCCACATATATATGAATACTTATTAATGTGAATTAACACTCCAGCGTTTCAGGTTTGTGTGTCCAGGATATCGACCATTCAACGGCAGTCACTTCAAAGCGGTTTGTGGTGAGACCACTAGGTGGCTTTTACGTCCCAGCCCCTTTTCAACTCGCTTCAATTTGTCAATAAAACAACTACCAAAAATTCTAGTACCGGAAGGGAGTGAGTGTCGTGGGGTCACATGGAAGGTGCCATTGTCAATTAAACCGCGTAGTTAAGCTTTTAGTGATTCTTAGAGGTCTGCCGTGTCCATCGTGATCATAGCTTTTGTGTCTAAATCCATGTAGGGATTCTTATCAATGGCGTCCATGTCTGATTGAATACATGTCTTAAAACACGTGGAGCGTAACAGGCGACGTACAAGTGAAGTCTGCAAAAAGACTGATTCGACTTCTATAGAGATAAAGCGGTGTGTCCCTTCCCAGCTCTTCGACGTGGTGCCATACACCCATATCTGTGTTGCAGCGGGAAGTTTCGATAAATCTACGGATTTCTCAGCACCACGGGATACATGAATATGGGTAAAGCTGGTACGCCAGTCTGTGTTGCGTTTGTTCTTTTAGGACCTCTTGTATGGATTTGTCGATTAATTCCGCACGTTAGTGTTGAGTCGCCGCTGGATTAACACGGGCCGGTCAGGGGATCGCCCCGTATACGAGGAGCACGAAGAAAAGACGTTCAGGTCCGATCACCGAGTTTACAGAAAACGTAATCATATGTAGGAAGTATTCATCGGAAGTTGTCTTGTCCAGGTTGTCACGAATGGTGAGAAAATCGCGACATAGGGGGTATGATACTGTTAAACAGTGCCGATAGGGCTTGCCGTCCAAATGGGTGCCTCTTTCATCTGAATCCCATCCTCGAAATCTGCTTTCCTAAATTCCTTAGACATGTAGTTTGAAACTTGATCTATGTGCTAGAAATCCGGCAGTCCGCAATAAACCAAGGTCCACATTCGACGTATGGATTTTGCAAATACCATGTGCTGTCTGTTTACGTACGCATCTTGAGGGAGTGTTATGCGTTGCTTTGTCGACCACGTGAACAGCTGGTCGTCCTTTGATCCACACGGTATCAACTTGCAACTCGTTTTTAAACCGTATATGCGCTGTATCAATTGTTAGTTTAAACCTACGATGTGTCGCGTTCCGTTTTGGGCATGTTTGACATGATTTAATTATGCGTTCGATCGATTCGCTTAATGTTCTGTCTGGTAGTGTACCTCTCGCCATGTGTAACAGGTTTCGCGTTGCTTGGATAGTGGGGTGTTCGAATATGGAGTGGATGCGCGAAAGCTTGCTGTAAGTGTATTAACTATAAATCATATCAGTAGAGAACCATATTTGTATCGAGAAGAAGTTCTGGAAGTCTATTTGTTGATGTCTGTCGCGGTAAATGATAATATTTTGTTGAATGCTAATGTCTAGGCCGTTTTATAACGTATCTTTTATACAAAAGAGTGAGGGAACGGCATCGACGATTATGACGAAGAACACATCGATGATGATACTGAGTTTCGTAAAGGGTATCCGAATCCGGGCCCCACCGATGGACTTTAGCACTCAGCCAATTCGACGTAACTGCTTTCCACTTAGTCGCATGTCCAATGTTGAAGGTAAAGCGGTATTCTTCGTATTGTTGAGTACACATGACCGACCTTCTGTTGAGGCATGTATCGATTTTTACTTCTTTAAATGGTATCTTGGGGTGACCGGGAAAAACACGTGCAGAGTGTTCATGTAATTGTTCCTGTAAATTGTTAGTCCTATCACAATGATTTGTCAGTTCTTGCGTTGGTGTGGACTTTTTTTATTAATTCTATGATGATAATTTTTGGTGACTTGTCTTTTCTAGCATCGCTTACTTATCTTTGTCGGCTTTGGTGACTGTATCAGACCCAAATCTCTTACTGTTCATTAGTTCAACGGTATACCCGTGTAAGAATGCTGCTTTGGATAGGCTTCCTTCTAATTCTTCTAGTTCTGTTGATATCAGGCAAGCATAGTCTACATCACTCCTGTCATTGTCCATCCATCTGATCTCATCCGATTCTATGTTATCATCATGCGCGTCGGCATTCTCTGCTTCGCCGCTGTAGATGGAATCCAGATCTTCTACCCTGAGTAGCGCTGTAGGTGGCGGTATTTTAACTTCTTTATGCCATCGGTAAACTCCTCCCATGTATGCCTCTCTCTGGCCCTGTGCTGTTATCGACATGCAAAGAACCCTTTAACAATGCGCATCCAACTCGATCGTAACTGCCTCTGATTTTTTCTCCCACCGCTGTTATTGTTTTTACCTCTATGGTTCTGGGAACATGATCTTCAAAAAGGGTTTATTTCCTTGTGTGCGCTTCAACCAAAATGTTTACCTAGCGGATAGAGTGCGTCGATGTGTGCTTTCTTCATTGTCATGTCTGTTTAACATTTCGATGCTTGTTGCGCCTGCGGTTTGTGGTTTATCGCTCATCCTGTTCGCCATTCGTTGTATGGGGATGGATGCCTTTCTGGGAAATTATATCCTTCAGCCTGGTTTGTATGTTTGGTAAATCAACAGCACAGAGAAATAGATCTATAAGAAAACTGTCATCTTGATACTTACAGTCTAGTTGCTTTTGTAGTGCGACAATCTCGGCAATGAAAGTTCTGAATACGGATAGTGCAGAATTTTCAGGCGTTTTCGCCATTTCAGATGAGAGGCCCATACTTTGCCACTTTTCCAACGTTCTTGATCTTTGGTCATCGCTATGGTACCACTTTCTCAACATCAATAATGATTCATCGAATGTCTTACATTCGTCTTGGTAACCATCATAAAAGTCTAAAGCGTCGTCCTTTAGCATGATAGGGATGGCTTGTAGCTTTACCTCCGGAGATAAGTTGCACATTTTGGTGAACGTTTTATATCTTCTCACCTTCGTTCTAAATAGTCATCATAGGCTCCTCCGAATTTGTATTTCTTGTCGAATGATTTTAGAAGCCCGTTAATTCCTAGCGACCAGTTTTTCTCATTCTGATTATAGTTGTCACCAGGCCTTGTGGAAATATCTTTTATATCTTCAACTTAGTTTCCTTCTTCCTTCATTTCAGAATGATTTTTGAGAAATGGCATGTCATCCATTTCTTCGTCTGATGTTGATGTTGATGAACCATCTCCATCCGGGTCTGTAAGAGCGGCTCCCTTTAATCGTTGTGGCTTGGGTTCCGTCTCGTACTTTTCATCTCCTGACATTCTGATGCCAAGTTGGTTCTCATCCTTTACTTCTTCTGGTGGTGTCATAGGAATTGCCTTCCTCGTCTGTCATTGTCGGAGTCCTGACGTCCCATTTTCTGGCTTGAAGATCCTCCCGTCTCATGGTTGTTGGTGATTCGTCTTATCTTAAAACGGACAGTGGTGGCGTTTGTTACCGTGTATTTATCCTTGCCGTTCTTTCTTCTTCACGGATATTCGCTGTTAACCTGTCTGCTCTTCTTGCCGAAACATGCTTATCGCGGTATAGCAATTCTATTTTGGAATTTACTCTATTCTTCCTTCCTATTCTGTCGATGTATATGTAAATAGAGCGATACGTGTAAAAAGATAAACGTGGCGGCAGATAAAGATTGAATCGCAGTAGCAGATGACACGTGGCGGGGGGACGGAGTAAAGTAGTTGATTATATCTGATAACTCGCTTAGACACGAAACAGGATCGTGAT
>JAULBU010054649.1:0-12322 GCA_032358235.1 Odonthalia washingtoniensis | reverse complement strand
TATAGTTTCTGTAAATTAGGATTGTACCCATTGGTGAATGTATTTGTATACAGTATTTTTAGAGACTGCTTGTATACCTCGGAGCAAACAGGTCGTATCAGATTTCACACACTTGGGCGTCTTTCCTTTTTCGGAAAGCTTTAGTCAAAACCCTTCTCAGAATTCGGGCGGCTTGTCGACTTGATTCCATTTATCTTTTCCATCTGCTTCTTCTTTAATGACGAGTTGACCAACTGTGTAGTTTAATTTCCCAGTTTCCATAAAATTCAGCAGCGACTTCCCCGGGTCTGATTTGGTCAGTGAATTGTCAAGTTTCTGTCTCGTTTTATCCATCCGAGCAGCGTAATTTCTTTGCGCTTGTAGATTTTTCTCGCCACGCTAATATCGATCATCAACCATTTTTTGGTAGTGGTTGATGATTTTGTTATGATATTGAAGAGTGAGGCCGAGTCCATCAATATGCGTAATGGAATATCGCGAGCGAGGATCGTCTTCAAACTGTTTCGAACCATAATTTCTGTATCTATAGCATCGGCAAACGCAAATACCTCACTACCTAGTACTAATCATACGACTCTCCTCGATATTCTGCTTGAGTAATCTACACAGTTCCCTTTTCCAAACCTATCCTCTAAAAAATGATATATCCTATCTGTGATGATAGGGTTTCAGTATTTTCAAACTATCCGTACTAAAATGGTACCAGTTCGATTGAGTCTTCGTCTAGATGGGGAAACGGTAGACCAAGGCGTGATGATGATTGTAGGTGTTTGATCAATTTATTCACCAACTTTATATGAGTTGAATCAAACTTGGATTCAGTGACTTGCGATAGAAAATTAAAGCCATCTATAACATTGGATCTGCTATTACACAACCAGATTAACTTGTGGCGTGAGGTGAGAAAATTATCAAACGTTGTGGCAGTTGATAGCGTGTTGAGTTTTAGTATATATTTAGCCTACCGGGTGATAAAAACGTCTTTTTCTCGGCCCACTTCTATTCCTGAAAATGTTAACGGTGCTGAGCTGCGAGGCTGCAAATCAAATTTAAATTCTGTACGTCGGCTGAACTCTTCGAAAGCCAAATCACTAGTACCTATCGAGTCATCGACGTATAATCCTATTATCCCCTCTAAGTTGTCAGCATCGTTCAGATTGAAGTCAAGAGATAAGTCTCCAGTTTTTGGTTCCATAAAAAGGTCGCCTTCACCGTTATCCGTCACGTGAGAACTAAATTTCTCAGCCAAATAATCCCCTGAGTTCGCCAAACCGTATAATGCTCTTTTGGTTTTAACACCTTTCCTTCGTTTAGACCAAATATTCTGTGAGATTTTACATAAACATCTCGAGTGATGTTTTCATTCTGAATGTACGCTCGCGACACGTCCTGAATCCAAACGTTGAATCCGAGCATTCCGGCGACCGATAATATAATTGTGCCCGACTTGTGGAGAGGTTTTGGAGAGTAGTGGATGAATGAAGTTATTTCTTTGTCCCGGTGTCCATGAACTACAAAGTGTGCCTTATATTTATGATCCGTGGTGCCAACATTTTTGATCGCTATCACGAATCTCCCACCGAGCAGGTTGGCTGATGGAGGAATTATTCGTTGACTAACTATTTAAAAAGAGTCCCTTTGATTAAGTCCAATAATTTCGTTTACAATGGCTTCCTTACTAGCGTTTTATTTTTGGCTTCTAGGACTTCTGTTAAGTAGGTATGTTGTTTGCGTCAAGTACTGTGTGAGTTTGGAAAAAATGGTTCATGTCGTCATCCCTTCCTTTCAGTCCCGCTGGTATCACCACTGTGATTCTAAACGGCTTAGTTGTGACCCCATCCGTTACTCATACTAATCGTTTGTTTAAATGCGTTATCTGCAATTTCCACTCCCACTTACCTGAGTTTTCTCGGTATACACACACTGTGTCTCCAACGTCGAGACGGTACCGCGTCGCTGGTGGAAGTTTGGTTGAAAATACTCTTCATTTACTCTCTTCTGCTCTGATGGATGCCATTTCATTCTGAGCATATGCGAGCGCTCTCATCCTTTCTGCTTGTTCTGGTAGGTTATGATTTGTAAGTGGGAAGGACTGTGGGATACCGTAAACTAGTAAAGAGGGAGAGAAGTCGGGTGGTCCCGCCGTGTCATTAATGGCATTATTTGAAAGGCGCAGAATGAATTCTTTTGATACTTTCGGATGTTCCCCTTTCGGCTTTAAATATATTCGGCGAAGTGGGTGGTGGTATGCTTCCCCGGACCTGATGGCATTGTGGATTTTGATGCCACTAAATTGCAATTCAATTCCCTGGAACTGTGCCTCCGCCCTAAAGTTTTCGTTCAAAGAAGATCTTTCTTGTTCCAGCCTGATCCGGTTTGGATATCCAGAATATAAGCTTGCCCAACACCGTATTAAATGTTCCCATACCCTCTCGAATGTTTTATTGTCAATAAATACCGCATTATGGAAACCCATGTTGGTATCTACCACATGAAGAACCGGGTCTCCTTCTAACCATATCAAAACTATGGCGCCTTCTTGATTGAACACTATCTTTTCAAGTGGAAGCGACGCTCTGAATCTGAAAGTAGGTGAGTGTAACTCCTGACATAATTCACAAGAGAGCATCACTTCGTTTAGCATTTCCTGAGTGGACGGATTTAGGTCGGATGCAATGGCCTTACAATTTGGAATAGTCTTTCTGATGGTGGCTGTGCGGACTGTTTGTGCATCTTCTCTAACTCATTCTTAGCTAACAATATCGACTTGACTGATGCAATTAAGAAGGAGTAGTTGTTCATGAAGTGTAGAGGTAGTTCCCAACCTTGTGATTCACACTTTAGCATGTTTGATTTGTAGTCAAGCATTAGTCTGTTCTTTCGCATAATTTCCAGTCCAAGCAGCAGGGGGATCTCAATATTTACCGCTGATGAGGGGATTTCAAGGAAGGCGTTATTTAAGAATGACATACGTGCCAAAAATATTTCGTAGCTCTTGTGAATGGACTCTCCAAATGCGAAAGATGCATTTCCTCTTCGAAAAGTTTCTTCAATATCAAATATTTTTCAGTACATCTTCTTCTGGATAACTCCTATGGTCGATACTGCTGCTCCTTAGTCTGCTAAAAATCCCAGGAATTTAGTTTCGTGTCCTCCATGGGGTAGTCGGTTTGCTTTTAATATTTCTAGTGACGCTTGATGTGGTATTGAGTTCATCGATTGGGATGATACAATAGTCGTAGTAGGTTCATTTAATTTACTTCTTGACATTGAGTTTGGACATCAGTTGGTGACATAAATAGGATTTCATCTGGATCTGAACTAAACATGGAACAAAAGTCGCGTGTCACTTCCTCTGATGGGACTAAGGATACTGACTGAATCTGCTTCACCTCAAGGTGTGGACCAAAGGACGATGATGCGCGGTTTCTCAAGTCGAATTGTTGCGCTGCGGTGTTGGATTTCGTTGATCTTTCCGTAAGTTAAACAGCTTGAATCATTAATGGTGTGAGCCCTGATGCTAGTAGTTATTCGAAGTGTAAAGATGCAATTACGTTTCAAAAACCATGAGCCCTAGCCTTCGATTGGGCATTTCGCGTATTAGTTTCCTCGTTCCTCGGCATTCGTATTGATAATTATCTTGCTTCTTATAATTAATGTAGGGACTAATTCTTCCGTTTTTCGTACTAATTCCAAGAAAGCCTCATCTTTATCATTGTCTGTGGTTTTGAAGTCTTTAAACTTCAACTTATCTAATCGTGACGAGTTCCTCTCCATTAGTTCTTCGGTTAGGAAGAACGTAGTGAATGTTCTGTCCATTTCTTCCCTTCTCGGGATAAATTTCTATATCTGCTTCGGCCATTCCCTTTTAGGGTGTGCCTTAGCAGGGTGAGCATATTTTCGTCATTCACCTCCCGGTGAACACATAGTTTAATTAATTCGTCTCTTTGTTCAGTGCAGTTCTCCTTTATGGAACCATGATAATGGTTTTCAGTGTTCTTGTTGTAGATTGATAAAATGGGTTTTCGGATGGCAAGGATTGCGACGCAAGGATTGCGACGCTCAAAGCTTTGGTTGAAGAATTTCTTGAAGTTGAATTAAGTAAACCTCCATGTTGATATTTGGTTCCCCCTGTCTTCACTGGTTCAACTTGCCCCCTTCTTGTAATATTTGTAACGACTTTCACCTCGGTCTTCATGATGAATATCATTATATTTGTTGACATTTATTTCATCTCTCCCATTTGTGTCCGGTGCTTCAAGATTGTTGAAGTTAATTAGTCTGTCTGGGTGGACGAACCGTAGGGTGCTGTTCATGCTCTTTATTTCCTCATCATGTACATGTTGATGGTTTCTCCTTCGAGGTGATGAAGGTGTATCTTTAACTTCTATTTTCTCATTAGGTAGATGGGCTGATGGAGTATCTGTCGACGAGGATTGATCATCTAATTATTCGAAGTTGCTCTGTTCCATGATCCTTTCATCTTGTGGATGTTGCATTATCCTTACGAGATGAGGGGAATCAGAGCCTGGGACTGAGGTTCGTATTTGGGCAGGTACTGGCTTCCTGAGATTCTTTATTTCTTCTTCAAGTTCTATGATCTTGTTTTTCAAGTCATTTTATTGAAACTAGGTTGGTATAGTTACTGGTTGAGACTGGTGCATTGGATGACGTACCATGTACGGTACTGGGCGAGTCACGTTTTTAAATTGATGAGATTGATTGTGTGGGCTGAGTTTGTGTGCCATTGTTGTAATTTTGACGTTTCATCGAAGTGCTGATATTGAAAGAGGTTGAGTGGTAGTATTTTTGTCTTTCGGTCGAAATGCTGATGAAGATGAGAATGACGGGATTGGTATGTGAGGATTTGATCATGATTCATCATTTGAAATCGTTGCTTGATTTGCTGCGTGATATGCAGAAGAATTGGCTGGTGTTGGTGATGTCTTGATTAATGATGGTGGTGATACAGATGACTCGAATATGGCTTGTTGTTATGTTTGGATATCAACTGGGACTGTTGGATAAGGTGGTGGAGATGGAATAGTTTGCGGTGATTTTTTTGATTTTTCATCGTTTGGTCTCGGTTCCTGATTTTGATTTTCGCTTGGAGGATAGTATTTGGACTATATCGAAGTATCGGACTGTGATCTAGGTTGCTTGCTGCGGGCATATAGCAGGTATTAGCTTAACTCCTACATGATCGTTGGTTAGGACGCTATTACTTTGACATGAAATTTGCGATCTTTGCAAAACGGATCTCAGTCGCTAGTATACGGATGGATCTCTTTGCAAAGTTGGTGAGATTAAATCCTGAGGAAGTAAGGTCGAAGCAATTTCAAGCCTTCAGTCTTCTCCTTGCATACCAAGTTCGATTGCATTTTGAAAACTCTTGATAACGTTGACTGTCGGTTAGTCCGCCTTCTTGGTGGTGTTGGGGATTTGAATGAACGATACTTGAGGGGATACCTGATTTTGGCCTTTATTCTCGACGTTGTTATCTTTTCGTTCATCAGCTCTTGTTTGTGTTGGCGGAATTGGCGGACTGTTTGATGATGAATCTTCTGCATTTTACGGAGACTCTTCCGTCGGGGTCGGTGATTCGGGCGTGGTTGACATCGCCTTTTTGCGGTGTTGGTGGATTTTATAGGCAGAGTTGTTTGTTGATATGGAATGAGAATTTGCCGTAATTGGTTGAGTCTGGTTTTTGGTCTTGTGGGAGATCAAAAAGAGGCTCAAGAGGATATCGCACGCGTTTTGTGCTGATATGAATAGTAGACACAGATGAGTTGTTGTCTGGTTAACACCATATTGGCGTTCAAAATTAACAAAGCGTATGTAGTAGTAGTTGGGCGGGATAGTCACGATACTGGACATGGTGATTTCGCTTGCGTCGATGAGTTTCTGCGTTCGTTAGAGGGTTGGGTTGTACAATTAGATTGTTGGTAACAATGAACAGACAAGGTTTTGGTCACGGTCACAGATTCCCACTTAATCACGATTGGTGTAGAAACCTTTGACATAGATGGTACAAAAACTAAAACGTTAAAGTATATATTATGATTTGACTGCCTCTGTATTAATCGAACAACAATGACATTGGTTAGTGTATTCTTATATACACAAAAGACGGCTTCATGGCCGTTGATATGATATACCTTGATCGAATGGTAATTGTTCAATTACATTCAGAAATTATGTGATTAGTACAATAACAAGTTCGAGTTACAATTGATCCTGAGACCGAACTATTGTCAGAATCGTATACTGTATAGTTTCTGTAAATTAGGATTGTACCCATTGGTGAATGTATTTGTATACAGTATTTTTAGAGACTGCTTGTATACTCCGAAATAGACAGGTCGTATCAGATTTCACACAATTAGAGAGCTCTTTTTCGTATTAGTAATCTAATATGCCAATGACAAGTGGCACAAGTAACCTGAAAGGAAAAAGGAAAATTCACGATCAGTGTAGTGGAAGTTCGGAAATATGAACAATCAGTACATGAATTGTAGAAATAGACTAACCGGTATGTAATATCGTAAAAGAGACGGATCACTGGGAGAAGTTAGGAAAAAAGACGAATGCTATTACGAATGTCAGAATAGAATCAACGTAAATGGTGAAAATTTGTCGAAGGCAGTGAATTAGTGAAAAGTAACATATCAGAGCAAGAATTTAATAACATGAACTAATCAGAGCATGAATTAGTACAAAGAGCCACCACTGTTTTTAGTAGCTATTCCGGAACATTATGACCACCGTCATCATAATGACCATTATTACCACCACTTTTCTTAATCTCTTCTTGGAATACTTGACGTAGCTCACACTGCCGAGCTGTGTGGTTCTCGAGACCACATTAACCACGGATGTAGGTACGTGGTTTCTTCTTTTAAGGACCTCTCTCATACCGATACTTCAGTCATTTAGAGGCATTTTTCGGTGGTCGTCCACGAGGAGGAGAAAGCGGAACTGGAATATCATCGTTTTGGCTATTTTGTACCAGTTGTTTTGCACTACGTAGGACCTCGTCAATCATGTGTGGAGGAGAGACGGCGAATTCAATACCTTCATACTACTTTCTCCACGATGTGGTCAAATGTCTGGAAGAAATAAAACGGTACATATTGACCGAACCGTGTTTCTCGCAAATGACTGCACTTGCATGATAGCATGGAAAACCAATTCCAGTTCTAGAATATACAAAACATGAAGGAGGAGTATGTGGAACGAAACAAAAATCGATTCGTCTTTTCGGAGAAGCATCTCTATGACTGACAACTGTAGCATCCATCATATCGCTTTCCTCAATGAACTGGACAGAACCTGTATATCCACTACATTTCATAACGAGATCTGCCCGATATTTCTCGACGTGGGTATGGGGATGACTTGAGAAATGCACGCTAATGCTGCTTAATTACGTTTATAAAAGAGCTTCCGCTGCACTTCTACAACTTTTGATAGCATTTGTTGCGGTTCAACACCTCGGATGTAGTTACTGGTTGATGCCCTCATCTGTCTCTCTGCCCCTTATAACGTAGTAACAGTGTCTTTAAGCATGGAATATGCGCTGGAAAGCCCATTTTCCAGGAATTTAGAAAGGTATCCAGCCATTTTTGGTCCGTATTGGTTCATAATTGAATGAAATATAGCTTTGTAATGTGCATTACATGCACTTTGGTACATTGAAAGCCCTGATACATTCTACTTACCAATGACGCTACCCATATTCCTCTTGACGTGTCACTGATCCAAAAATAGGGCGGAGTGTGTCATTTATTTTTGGTATTCACTGTCGATACTTTTTGTGGTGCAATTCGTTTTTGGACACGTGAATGTTTTAGTGATCTTTGTCATATTTTTGCCTTTGTGTATGACCACATTTCTGAGTGGCTTTTCACAATTCCCACGTGTATTTAGGACATTTTTGACCATGAAACTGTACCGGTGGCTCCTGCTCCGCTACCTTTTACAGTACGCTTCCCTGCCATTCAGCAGGAAGTGAAGCCTACTTAAGAGGTCTTTTCGTGTGCATCTCTTCAATCCGAAAAAAGACAAGGAACTTCGAATCTGAATCGAACCTGGAAACTTGCATTTCGTCGACCATAATGAAATCCGTTTCGGCTACGATAGGACTTCAATCTCTCGTGCGAGAGCCGCTCAACCGCACTTTACAAGCACGTTTCTTTTTCCGATTCAACCCACGTCGTATTCACATCTACTGCTTTACAAGCGCGCTAAGACCAATACGCACCTCATCCATTAACCGCCACCTGCTAAAATAGGATCTCTCCTTCCCCTTTTTAGTGAAAGAATGTGACATACTCGGCCTTACCAAGATCTAGGCTTACGTGGTTCATCCCCAGTTCCCTACGTGGGAAGCAGCGAAATAATTCCGATCAACAAGAAACGGGAGCTCACTCCGGAGGTGTTACTTGCTAGCTTGAATCCGTACAATCATTTTTGCGGACGTACGCAACACCCTCAGCCATACGTGAGGCTGTGAATACATTACGCTGAATGCGGCAGTTAATTAATGAATCCGAACAGGACTTCACGTCCAGGTTGAAAGACTCAGCATATCGCTGTGGTAATGTCCATAAGGAGTTGGAAAATATTACGTTCTTCGTGGACGCACTTGCACCAACAACTCGGACTATTGTTGCGCGCTTCCAGGGAAATGAACCCCGTCAGGAGTTAACTTTAGACCGCCCTTTTCAGTATGCCCAAGACCAAGGTGATGCATACAGAGCACAACGCGTTGGAACACGGATTCCAACATTAGCCGATCGGGGTTCTAAAACATTACGCGAAGTACACTCTTGGAAGAACTAGCTGATCAACAATTGACCGAGACTGAATACAACATGGTACTACCAGACGATTCGGTGGACACCAACGACTTACCATCCACGATAATGGAAGAAGAGACCTACCTGTACGCAAATACAGTCAAACCAGGATACATAAACTTTGGTGGGCGCTCTTCAACCCCCAACTGTGTGGGGTGGACCGCCAATAAACAAAGCAACCAGATACAACAACCATTGATTTGTCACCAATGTTATGAATTAAACCACATTTCTCCGAAATGTCAACTACAATTCTCCGAAATGGAGCAGGTCATTACTAACTATGAAAGGTTTTCAACAGCATAGAAGACTCGTGTGCCGGATACAGCTTACCTCATGGAAAAAATGACGTTAACCCCGTGCCAGCAGAACAAGAATCCTCAGACAGGGGACGACGGTACCAATAACAGTGAAAATACCCAAGGAATCCAACCCGGGTACTTCCCGAAGCATCTTCTTTGTAGTAAAGAAAATCCTGAGTCGCCAAAAGACTCCTTCAAAAGTCCCCTTGTCCCTCTTATCACTTCCGTCGCATCAAAAGCACCATTACTAAGGAACAGTTTCGGTTGTCTCCAACGCCCATGGCGGAAATTAACCCGTACAAGCACGCAAGGCCCGGTCTTCGTATTATCCGGACGCAACTATTGTGTCTATGCCAATCTTTATCTCACCGTACGTTCAACAAAACGGTTTGCTGCTGTCCTGGATACCGGTGCCGGTTCCAGTTCCATCAGACGCTACGACCTACTGTATGGATCGGAGAAACTCATCAAGCCCATCAAAGGGTCGACCAAAATACGAGACGCTAACAACAGAGCGCTTAATATGGCGGGGACGATAACACTATCTGCACAACTCGGATCGCAGTCGGAGACGGTGACCTTCTTCGTGGCAGATCGACTAGCAACGTCGATCATCCTCGGTTGTGATTTCTGCGACAAACATGTCGAAGCAATCCACTTGCTTAAGCAGTTAGTTGAACTTGACGCCTGTACCACAGTTCCGATCATTGGTAAATCGAACAAGAGACTCTCGAACGCTCCGCCGTTACCAGATGAACAGGAATACATAACTGCCAAGGGGAGGACTTCGCCAATGATATATGTAGCGGAACAGATGGTAATACAACCGGAAATACAAACCTGTGTTCCAGTCACAACGGATCGCCAAGGATTAATCCTCGTTTAACAAACATCACACCTCTACTACAACCACTTATGTCTAGCAGGCGCAGAAATAGCCGATGTAACCGACGGAAAACCTTTCCGTATATTAGCTGCCAACTTTAGATAACATCCAAAGATCCTTCTTCCAAATCAACATATTGCTAACGCAAGTTCGCACCCCACTTCGCTCGTCAAGTCGGAAATTTTCTCATGTCCAAATTCTCGGCCTTATCCCGGAGTCTGAATCATCAAAGCACTCATCTCCCTTCTGTCGGAAGCACCATAAATCCACCAAATACCCGGCGTTAATTAAAAACATCCTTCGGACTTACGCGAGTCGCACATGGACCAAGACTAAACGCCAACGAAGGCGGAAGACTTCCGCTCGGAGTACCGGAGAAACACCATGACAAGATCAGGTCTATGTTGACAAAGCACAAACCCATGTAGCTCGAAAATTTTGGGAGCATCAATGTCACCGAACACTCCATCGACCTCATACCCGGCACGAGGCCGTCCAAATAACCACAGTATCTGGTAAGACCAGAGAACTCGAACAATTTGAGGTTACGAAACAGCTCAAAGCCGGAGTGATCGAACCTGCTTATCTGACTGGGCAGCACCTGTCCTCTTCACGCCCAAGAAGGACAATAAAACTGAATTTTGTATCTACTACCGGATTCTTAATCCAGCCTCCGTGAAGGACAGCTACGCACTTCCTCGTATAGACGAGTTTATTGACTCACCTGGAGACGCCAACATATTTACAACCTTGGATGTATATTCTGGCTATTGACAAGTACCAATCAAACCAGCTGACAAACCAAATACCGCATTTTTATGCCACGCGGGTACGTATCAATACAACCGAATGCCATTCTGGCTCACAAACACTCCCGCGACATTTCAACGCACGTTAGACCTAATTCTTACCAAGTACAAGTGATAGACTTGTCTGATATTCCTCAAAGACTTATTGTATACTTTAAGTTGGTGTAGGAACACATCAAGCATGTGTACAAACTCTTGACCTGCCTCTCAGTAGCCGGTGTCACCTTGAAGATCAAGAAGTGCCATTTACTTACTAATACTGTCTAGTACCTCTGTCACATCATCAAACTAGGTGAAATGGAAATAGATCTAACAAACACGGAGTCCCTCTGGAAAGAAAATCTACCAACATTAAAGGCGGAATTACGATCCTTTCTTTGACTGTTAAACGTCTACAGACGGTTCATACCAATCTTTACGAACACAACGGCAAAACTTAATGAACTGTTGAAGAAGAATAACCCCGACTCATTCAAACTGAATGAGGGACAACTCCAATCCTTCCACTCTTTGACAGAAGCAGTTTGTACCCCGACTATACTGGCGTTATCTGAACTATACCTCCCGTATTCCGTAGATACGGACGGAAACAACTACCAAGTAGGCTGTGCACTCTTCCAAACCCATCCAGATGTGGAACGAAAACCTATCGGATATTGGTCCCGTTCATTGAACCAAGCCGAGATGGGATATTCAGCAACCGAACGAGAATGTCTCGCCGTCGTATGGGCTTTACAAATTCTCCGACCATACCTTCTCTATGAGAACTTCATATTTTACATAGACTATGCAGCTCTTGGCTGGTTGCTAACTATTACTGACCCATCAGGCAGACTCATTTAATGGCATTTTCGACTCGCTTAGTTCGATTCCCACATACAGTACAAAGCTGGAGAAACGAACACGCAAGCAGACGCATTATCTCGCCTCGAAAACTTCTGCCCAATAATTGCGGACGACGCTGAATACCTCTCGACATTCACCATTCAATAGGATAATCACATTAACCAGGAGACCTCTTTTCTGTCACTCAACAACTCCCACCCACACGATGGGAATACAAGTGTAAAAATGATACTTTTTGGTCCACGTGTACAAGAAAGAAATTGCAAAATGACGGACGAAGATCACCAACTGGATGACAACGATTTGGATGACTTCCGCGCCGACGCGACGTGCTCTAATTTACCGGATCCAACAAAATCGGACCCGTTATTCCAACAAATCTCCCTAGAGGAGCTGATCATCACGCAAAAATCGAACGCCTTCTGTCAAACCATACGTTAAAAACTTGATGAGAAATTGGTGCTAGCCTTCGGCTTCAACGACGACGGATTAATCATCCGGAAAGCTGAGAATGGACCTCAAATAGTTATCCCTCATGCTATAAAGGCAAGGGTATGGAACATAAACCTTCACGCCAGACTCAGCGGTCACCTAGGAGGCAGGAAACTATGTAAGACG
>JAULBU010054638.1:0-12322 GCA_032358235.1 Odonthalia washingtoniensis | reverse complement strand
ACACTATCGGGGATACATTACAATTCGCCTTCCTCACGTTTGGGGCGAGGAGGTAAACAGAGGAAAAGCGCACAAATAAAAATAATGTCTGAACATTCTCGCGCGTTTATCGTAAAGAAAAAATGGAACTCCAAGCGGAGCAGAGGGAAATTGACGCTGGAGGAGATGTAATTTTTAATCCTTAAAACGAAAAATACGAGTAGAAGAACAATCGCAAGGTGGCCATGATTTATACCTTTGTTACGTCATAGTAAAAAGCCAGAAAAAAAGTGGGAAAGGGAAACACCGAAGTGGTGCTGAAAATAATCAAAGTTGGAAAAGTGCCGCGTATTTAGGAAACGTTCGCGAATGGTTCGTTGAGGAGAAGTAAAACCATAACGATAATTTGAACAATTCTAAGACAGCGCGAGTCAATCATAATAAATTTCAACAATTTAAAATTGGAAAGTAAACGATTATGGTATGTTTGCGATGCATGTCGTGCTCACTGTTGCGTACGCATTTAAAAATACGCCCTGAAAAATTATTACTTTCGTTCGTACAATATTTTCAATGGTGTAAGAGACATAGACTTGCAGAATTACTATCGGGCTACATGACTTGTTCAATCTATGCGGTACACGAATTTTTTTCAACGTAAAACACTACATCTACACCAACGCACTAACTGCTCGACATACTATGAATGCTATTTATCAGGTATTGCTAAGGGATGTGAAACGCCGGAAGGAGACAATATATGACATACTGAAAAGCTCAACAACGTCACGTCATCTTCTGAAGAAGGTTCCATTGAGTATGTGTCTGGATTGGACGACGAATTATATGGACATGGTGGTGCTGGAAGACATACTAGTTGTGATGAAACGGATGATGAAAGCAATGTGCAAAGTGGCCTTTCCTGGAAAGGGGGAATTTTTTCACAGTCTACTTGTAGAAGGAAATGATAGTGAATTCCGATTTAAGACGAACGTCATGCATTTGTTTCGATCAACAAAGAAGTATACTGTAGAATTACGTAAGTTACGTGCAATGATTACATCTTCCGTTACTTGTTTGGACATGATAAATCTTCTAAATGGAAATGAGGAAGATGTTAATAGAGACTAGTGCGAGTGGAAAGCGGAAGATGCCGAGGGTACTACGAATATTGCGGACTGTGAAACAACTCCGCAAAAAAGAAGGAAACTTTTTAACGGGTACGTTGCGAAGTTGTTTCGTCTTGGATGTAACGATAACAGTTCGTTCTTGAAGCGTGGTAAGCTACCATGAAAAAAGTCACACGTGGTAGAGTGTACAACAAAACAATTAATGCAGCAGTTTTATTCATATTCCGACCAGATCATACCCAGCTTCTGTCATGAAGAAACAAGCGAATTAGATGTAAAGGAGGATGGGTTACGTTTCCAGCTGTAGAGCGGAAAGTAAGCCCGGAGTTTATTCGGATTCTCTACAAAAACCATAGGACGAATTTCAATGATAGGGAGAAATATTTAGGACGCACACTCTTCATAAGAATGACGAAGAGTTTTAAAAAAAGGCAACAGTCTGTGAAAAATACATAGACTACATGCTATCTTCATTGGTCTGCGACAACATGGATATGTTCAAAACAATAATTGGTAATGGAGTAAATGATGTTGTAATTCATAAAACATCACAAGATAGGAAAGACGGGTCAGAGAATATCTGAAATACACATTTACGCATCATATAGGTTCCGATATGGACCCTGTGCACGATGTGAACTACAGTTTATATGGTAATATTTGTAACGATGGTAGGGCCGGAGAAAGTAGTGATAGATGTAGAGTAGAATGGTTGCAATGTTTAAAGCGACTGCAGTGTATTGAAGATGTGATGGAAAATATTGAGGAACCTACTGAAAACGTGAAACATGCGTTGAATGAAGTGAGATGAAAGATGATTACATTAATGGGACATCAGCACATGGCAAAGCTGCAAGAAATTGCAATTGGAGAAATATACAAGCAAGTTGGCAGAGAACAATTTGGGACACCAGGATTCTTGCTGGAAGATTATATAATGAAAATTTAACCAATCCGGTTCCGAGAGACATCTACAGAATTCTTTAGAAAGCGCGGCTACTCGTGTAATGGCCGGGTGATACTTCACGTAAAGGAAGACAGGGAAATTGTTTACAATGGGCGTATAGTATACAAATGAACAGATAGTAGTGGAGACGAAACAATAAGCGAGAATGTAGAGGGGTTGGATAACAATGACGTGCTATTAAGCACATTAATCACCTGCCATATCATGAAAAATGGTGCAAAGCAACATAGCATGGCAATAATGTCAATACTGCATGCTATAATTGCAAGGATAAAAAGAAGATACCGACACTACGCGAGATATGGTTGATATCTGATAACGCCAGGTGTTGTCGAAACGACATCCTACTTGTATGTGCTCCATCTTTTGCAGCAAACCATGGAATTAGCCTGCGTGGTTTGATTCATCCTGAAACCGCATGCGGAAAAAGCATTGTGGGTGCACATTTCACAATATCGATGATATTGGTTCATCTATATGTGCGCGACACGGAAACTGATGTGACAACGCCCGTTCATGTTGTGGACGCATTGGGTTATGAAGGTGGAATTGGTAATTCTGTGGTGGAATTGGTACATGTCGATCGGAAGTCTGCAGTGTTGTTAGCAGCACAGAAGAGATAAAAAACAAGAAGTTTGCATATCTGCAGCGGGTGAATGAAGAAAAATACGGAAGTGTTTGTAATTCTGCAGTAACAGAAACGGTATATCCTTATTCAGGCGGGACTGAGAAGAACTACACATTTTCAAAATACGGTAGCGTTTCTGGTAACAAAACGGCACATTTTTAAGGAGTGGTGGGTAATTTGGACGATGTGGATAGTGGGGAAGAAGGGGTGACACATGGTGATATGGAACATGGGTCGATGAGAGCCTTAATACCGAGTAGTGTGAACGTTGACTACAAAAGTGACATGACTGGTGTAGTTGTGTGGTTACGGACAGTATAAAATATTTGAAAAGAGAAAGTCAGATCCGTACTTCATCCACGATTTCTGATGCACATCCTGAGATGGAAGAACATGAAGAGGAAGTGGCGAAGGGTGTACAGTAATGAAGGAAGTTATGAGAGAAATAAAGATAAATGTAATGAAGGTGATGTAAGAAGCGATAGGACTGTGATGAACCACGCTGAGAAATTGGCATTGATTGCACTGGAGCAGGGAAATAAGCACATACAGACAGATATAATAGGCCGCCCACACTTGACTGACATCATCGTCAGATAGGACAAGAATGAGAAAGTAGTTATTGGTGTTGGATGAGCATTAAGGCCGGGACAAGTAAAAACGTTAGGAAAAAATAATATTCAACCGTTTCTCAAAACGATAGAGACATGGTCTCTTACTGATATTCAGGAGAAAGGTAAAACGATGAGTGCCAGCACAATGCTACATGCGCTGGAGCTACAATATCATCGTTATGATCTGCCATATGTGCAGCACATAACCAAAGCCGTCTACGTTTTGACAAAGAAGCAAAAACTCAGTCCAAGTGACATGAACGTCGGAAGCATAGCGTTGGATGAGGAAGTTGAGCTGGAGATGAATTATATGAACATCTCAACGGAAACTGGTCTGGTGGAGCTACCTGCTGTTTGTTCGGAAGTAGTTGAAACCCAAGAACCAGCTTCTAAACGGTCTGGTTGGAAACGAATACCTAGAAAATATTGAAAACATTTTTTGACCTTCACTTGCCTTCGTTTCTATATTTGTAACATATTTAGCAGAAAGTAATATCACTGCTATTGTTTTTTTTGTAGCCGTTATTTGAAGAAATTAAGTAGCAGTAAAATAAATGGAAGTGGTGCTGAATTTCCAATGATCGACAATAATAAGGTTTTTAACGGGGCAAGTTTAAAAAATAATATATCTGTCGATATTCCATCTCGCAGTTCAAAGATTGGTAGCTCAGATATCACTACGCAATTCCAGGTCGCACTTCAAAGATTGGTAGAGCAGATATTACTAATATTGCTAATGATGGTGGTTTTACTAATGATCTTAAATATGTAGCTAATTTATCTCCTTTGCTTTCATGCTGCTTTTCAGTTGTTTCTGTCAATGGTTTTTTTGACTGTGATGTAAGATTTGTATGTTGGTCAGATGTGTGATCGATAAGTTAAGTTCGAATGATTGGTTCAGTGCGGCATTTTTATTTTTGTCTGGGGTTTAGTTCGTTTATGCTAAGTGTAAATCTTTGTAAATAGATATATCTTCAGACATTGCAACTTAGCTAAAACTATGACCGTTAATTCCCATGCCGGATTCCACCCCGTCCGTATACATTCCATTCCCACCTCATTAAATTAGCATTATCGCAAATCAGATGCACCGTTGCCCATTTTCGTCATCATTAGCATCATTTGACCATGAACATAAACGCACCAAATCTACACGAACATCAAACTGCCAATGAAAATGCTATGTATCTTGCAGCTGCTGTTGATGTTGATGTTGACGACGATATTGTTGTTTTTGTTGCTTTTGATATTGATTTTGATGTTGCTTCTTTTGTTGCTGATGTAGTCGTTCATGTTGTTGCTGTCTTTGATGTTGCTTTTGATGTTGCTACTTCTGTTGTTGATGCTGATGTTGATGCCTATGTCGATGTTGCCGTTGCCGTTGCCGTTGCCGTTAATGTTGCCGTTGATGTTGATTTTGATGATGATGATGATGTTGATGTTGATGTTGATGTCGATGTCGATGTTGATGTTGATGTTGATGTTGATGTTGATTCTGTTGTTGATGTCGTTGTTGATTTTTCTGCTGCTTTTTATGTGGCTTTTGATGTTAATGCTCCTGTTGTTGTTGTTGCTGTTGATGTTGATGTAGATGTTTCTGTTGCCGTTGATGTTGATGCTGCTTCTGTTGTTGATGTCGATGCTGCTGCTGCTGTTGATGTTGATGTTTTTTCTGATGCTAATGTTGAGGTTGATGTTGACGTTGATAGCAATGTCGATGTTGCTGTTGTTGTTGTTGATGTTATTTTTGATGTTATTTTTGATGTTGATGTTGATGTTGATGTTGATTTTGATGTTGATGATATTGCTGTGAAGGAGGAGGGACGTTATCGGTGAACTCGCGGGTGATTGGATTCAGTGGATAAATTGAATGATGTAGATTCGGAGCAGATGTTTTGGGCCAGCTTGCAGGATAAGAACAGATGGGTAATTTCCCTATTGCGCTAGTTATATAGCTAGCTAGCTCCTAAAATGATTCCAGCGTTACCAGTTCCAACCATGATGAAGTCATATTCCCTTTCAATGAATGAAGATGGGGATAGAAAAAGGAAGAAGAGGAAGGCAAACATTCATGCAGAAACCCAATTGTACATTGTTTCAGTGCGTATTGTTTGATTTTGATTTTGATGTTGATTTTTGTTACGCATAAATGTTGACATGATATATAACAATAGTATTTTTTATAAATGGGAAAAGTTTTAGTTTTCTATAATTGTAACTTCAACTGTGTATGAATACACGTATGTACATTTTCCATTTTTTGGATAACACGTGTGCTATGCCTTTCACAACTGTTGCATTTGATTAAAAAATTAAAGCGGTGGTTTCATTTTTACGCACATACTTCTCACCGCTGCAACTCACATCTATCGCGTGACTCACCTCATCCTTCTCTCTTTAACGAAACACCAGACATACGCGTGACGCATCACATCCCCAGATGCATCCACAACCCTATCCTACATCAACAAGCATGAAATCCAATTCCTTTTGCACTCCGCGACCCGCTCCCATCATCTCTCCGTCACAACCCGTCACAATCATTACAACCAACACAGACACCACAGTTACCACCACCATCACCATCAACAACAACAACACCGACAGACTTTGATGCATACCATGCCACCACTATCACCACTATCTCAGTCAACATTTGCGGTAGCACCAGCTCCACTACCCCCCTCACCTCACTCTCCTCTGTCACCATATTCCACATCTATGTATTCATCACGTACAGCATCACGATCATCACCAACAACTACTACGACTTCATCATCATCACCATCATACATTACACATAATAATAATGTTTGACTAATGGAGAATACGAAATACATATGAACACCTCATGATCGAACCTTACACATATACAATGTAACAAACTACACACTTTGTGAAAACGACAAGCTGTTGTTTTGAACGGTTCATTAATATGAGATGATAATGTTGATGATGGGGAGATGGTAGCGGCGGTGGAGATGATGTTCGAAGATTGACGATGTTGAGATGATGGAATGCGTGGATATGATGATGATGATGATGATGATGATCAATCAGGTGATCAATCAGGTGATCGTCTCGTCGCGCCAATGAGAGGAACCGCAATAACACCAACTTGTCCTCCACACACAAAATATCCGCTTTGAATCTTCACCATTCAAGTTATTCATTTAATCCCACCAACCCGCAAGTCCATTAAGAAAAAAAGTCTGTTCATGTACTTTAAGTGGAAAATTTCTCGGCGCGTGGTAACCCACCAATCATGCATGCGCTGAGACTTGCAGTTAATTAAATCGGTATTGAGTCGAATGTGTATAGGGATTTAGAACGTGACGCAATCGGCATGGAAGGGGCAGAAGACTGCATGGGAATTAACAGTCAACCTTTCAATAATTTACAGAACAGTGGTCTGCGAGCAGCGCAAATGATGATGTTGATAACGTGTCGGTGGAGTGATGGGAGGTGCTACCAGACAGTGAAAGGAAACACAGGAAACGAGTACTAAAAGACCTGCTTTATAGAATTTGTCGCAGTAAAATTTATCTGTTAGTAATTGACTTGGTGAAAAGAACATCTCGCTTGGGCTACCTATCTCGCACCGAAATTTTCCCAATTTATCCGCCTCCTTCCCAGATCCCACTCCTTTCATTTTGTCGTTATCGTCATCTCGGGTCGGGGCTCGGTCTCATTCACATGATTACCATTCCTTCGGTTCTCTTTTTTTTGAGTCGAACTGGCTCGAACTGACTGCCTGTTTCACATATTGTCCTAATGTATGTGGTACTAAGTTGTATACTACATCTAAAACGGGATAATTGAGGACAAGAAAACAATTTTTATTATAAAGAGCAAAACATGTAGCAAACATAGAAACAATTTAACTAAAACGTCTCATATCCACAGCAACATGCACGCGAGCGTCCGCACTTTGAATAAAGTCGGCCAATTTTTCACCTCTTGACTCGTTATTTTGCGACGTCGTAGGCATTTCCTTGATATAATCTTTGTACTTCTTAAAATGAGGACAAGATTCTCCGACACAGGATGATCGTTGTCCTCCACGTTACCATTTATTTTTCTTTCATTTTTAGTTATTTGAACCGCTTGCCTTGCACCAGCTTCCATAACTTGTCCCTTACCATTAACAGCCATCACTTATACGTAGGATTCTTCTACAATCCCATCTTCATCTTCATCATATTATTTTTCTTGTTTTACAATCTTGTGCGCTGCGCCTTCACCACTGTTGTTCCCATCCTCTCCTCGGCCGAGCAACCTACACCACAAATTGGATCATTGGTTCGTACGGAGCGTAAGAGGGGAACTATGACGTGTGATAGATCAGACATCTTTGTAAATATATTCAAAAATTCTTGTCGGCCTTGTAACTGTCTCTCCGGTGATTACATGCCCAAAAACTTTAAAACGCGCTCTTAAATAGCATTGGAAAAGCGCACAAATGTTCACGTACATTCGTGCGTTTTTCTAATGTAATTTTGTACATTTCAGACGTTTCTAGATTCCAGTCTGAATACTCTTCATGTTAAATTGCACAAGTGCGAAACAGGCGGTAAAAGTTGGACAAGTGCAACTTTTACCGCCTGTTTCTCTTTTCTTTAAACATATTTGCATAACATTTTACTACACTTCTACTTAAATGGTTCAGGTTGTGACATGATTCACTAATCATATGAACCATCTTTTCTTACATTTTTCAAACATACCTCGTAGCGGTGCAACGTGTAGTTTCTTCCCGTTTCTATTCTGCACAATTTATACATCACCATATACCCCAAAGAGTGGCCACCTCCCCACTCTGTCCAACCACTGCACATTCTGGCTTGAAAAATTAACAAGCTCAAAAAGTTTCATATAAATCAGCGCCTTCTATCACATTTCATGTCTTAAAAATCCGAAGTGTTTTTTAAAAAGTTTAAAAATAGTTTAAAAAATACTTCATATGATTTTTGAAAATGAAATCATACAGATTGTCCTTTCTTTTTCATATTGAATTTTAAGACACGGCGTCCCGCTCATTGCGCTATTTTTTCCATTTGGTTTTTTTAAATGATTTCTAAAATTGCAATGGCACTGCCGATTTGAAAACGGAAAAGTGCATCTGAAAGAATATTGAAAGTCATGGGGGTGATCGCGAGTCGTTAATCGATTTACGTTGTTTATGCGACCTGAATGCCATTCATTTTCTGGAAGGGAAATTTTTCATCGATTGCGAATCTCGCGAAAATGTTAAAATTTTGAAACGTATAAGGCTGTGGAAAAAAATTAGAAACTCCCGGCGAATGAAATTATGACAAATATACATCGAACTCTCCCTTCTGGCCAACCAGACCCCATAACGATAGTTTTGACCAGTAAAACGACCAAAGGGAAAGATTGTCATAGATATGAGCGCAATGTTTGAAACTTCATCTATTAAAAAAATTACTAAAACATAAATATCGTAATTTTCATTGACGAATACCACACTAAATTAAAAAAATTCTCTTTAACCCTTTAGGGACGGCGAGCATATTCACTTAAGAAAGGGGAATAGTGTGACGTGATTGGGTTACGGAAGTAGTGTAGGACTTGTGTATGAATGTCTATCATCTTTGGACCAACGATAAGAGAAATATGAATTGTTCTGACAGCTGCATCTGTGGAAAATACTGTACAGTGATGGTAATTAAATTACCATCACTGTACAGTATACGGTAATTAAATTAACATTACTGTACAGTATTTGACACAGATACAGCTGTCAGATTTTGCATAAATGTTTCATAAGACTACAGTAGTGGTAATTTCGAAAATACATCAACTATCGGTTTGATCGACTACTGTACGATGGAACGCTCGAGTGCATTTATTGTCAGTCATGTCCGCTCAACTACTGTAGATGGAATTCAATCGTGCGCGACACTCTGTCTGTCTCGTACAGTGTATATAATTCCACTGGTGATGGGCAAAATCAGCCGATATTCTATTTTTACATCCGTCTAATCGGTTATAAATAGTTGCGCGCTCAAAAAGCGGAAAATATTATATATATATATCGACAATTTACAATTAAGAATGTTGATCAGTCGTGAGCAAACTTTGCTCTGTAAAGTTGGTACAAGTACAATCACTGTTTTCTTCCTTTTCGCAAACCTGAATAAACGGTTGCGCCATTATTACATTATATTATTTACTTACAGATCCCATTTAGTTATCATTTTGTAATCTCGAGTTAAATTATCCAAACAATCGAGATTAGTTGCAAATATAGCATGCCCATTTGGAATCAAACGCGATAAGTCGGACTTTTCAGTCCATCTCTCCAGTTTCACATTCTTCGCGCCATTTCATGTTTACTCCAGCGTTACCAAGGCATCGGTGTAATATATGAAAGCAGTACGGTATTATGTAGCTATGAACCTTCTCTAAATACTAAAGAATAGCCATACCCAGAAAAACTAGGAAGTTAGCATCAAAGAGAAACAACCAGTTCTGACAGCGAATACGACTTACCTTACCTTCTCCAACGGCGTTTACTGTAGTTGACTATGTTTTCATCCCCTGAGTCTTCATCTCCTCAGCCCCTTGCTAGTTCCAATTTGAGCGATCCGTTGCCGGTAAGCGACTAGGAAAGCTCAAATAATACACGCACACCACTGGCAGAGTTCGAGATTGTAGAAGTCGAGTAGAAAACAGCCGTACCAGAAGAACTGCCGCAAAATTCATCTTTAAGATTTTACAATCTACCAGCTCAGCGAATTCATCCATGGATTCACTTACCGCATTTTTCTAAGACTTGATTTCTACCTATAAACATGGAGGAGCAATACGTCGCGAAATCCTTCAACATGTTGACTTTACGACATTCATTTCACAGCCTCTTCAGGAAGATACGTCAATCTACCTACAATATCGCCTGGTATTCCTAAAAGAGGTAGTGGACTGTCATCCCGAAGAAACACATCAAAAACACCTTTCGGCGTCAAATTTATTCTAACCTTATGGAATGAAAAAGAAAAACAATCATAGAGAGATACCATGACGTCAACCGAGAAATCCGCGACAAGCATCGAGCTGAGATGGAACAAGCACGTAAGAAATAACAGAAGAACTTGAACAGAGGGGACTAACCGCACAGATACTTCAATACCACAGAAATCTGGTAATTCTACAATCAACCTTTACCACCTTTGGTCCGAAAGCAAAATTCCACTTCATTTCAGAACCATCGATCTCTCATTGCTCCATGATTTCCTCCTATCGTTTTCAGTTTCTTCTCTCTTCTCTTAGGCTCCTTTCACAGCTTTTTCACCATTCTATGACCTATCCTTTCAGGTAATTCATCCGTTTCCAGCTTTTTCATCCTTTTCAAAATAATTACCTTTTCCAGTTTCTGTAATCTCCTTTCAGCACCCAACTCACTTTTCTCCACAGTCAGATAAATTCAACGCTGGAATGTATCTACCAATTCTTCCTCAAATTTATCCGCATATAGTTGATTATCAGCATCAACATGCACAATTTGTGCGGAAACGACTTCTTCAGTCGATGTAAAAGCAATACATATTTCACCATCCATGACAGGAATGATTGATATATCAGATTACTGCACTGGGCAAGCATGTAAGTGATCTGCAAGTTCAAGCCTCGAGTGATTCATATCGAAACAACCCTACTATATCGTCCCCAGTAAATCGTTCTGTTACAATAAATATGAAGAAGCAGTCCATATCAAGAACTTGAACTCCTCGTTTTCTCTCTCTACTCAGGTTCATTCTTCTTGGTTCAAAGTTTCTTCTTTACTTCAGTAACATTAATAAAATAAACTGAACTTAATTCAATTATACATAGTTATGGGTCCAGATTGAACATATCAGGTGCCATCTGGTCCTAGCTTTTCCTGGGACATGAAGAGTGTGCCCTGGACTGAGGTAACAGGCAGCCAGGAAGAGTATTGTAATGCTGTTCAATTATGGGATTCTTTTCACAGTATACTTCCAGAGAACAATTCAAATAATATACCGACCAAACAGCGTGGTATCATGCTTCTGTCAAAACTATATCGACGTGCAAAGGATATATGTAGAAAACATTCAGTCGATGATGTTTTGTCAAAAAATGGTGTTTTAAAAATTGTTAACGCAATCAACAGACGTGATGCCTTATCAACAGTAAATAATGTGTTTCATTATTTTTTCTGCACTCTGTCAACAAAACGGGGATCTTCTTAGTCATTTAAAACGTTTGAGTCTAGGTTTGAGGCTCAAATATCCAAGTGTAATGCGTATGGGAGCTCACCATTGCATTGAGAAGCACTATCTGCCTTTTTTCGTTTGAGTAATGCCGATGTTGAAAACAGTCAACCAATTTCACTTTCAGCAGCTGTGTCATCTAAGGAAATATCTGATGAAGACTATCACACCGATAAATACTTTGAAGCTGTATCATACAAATATATTTCGTCCGTATAAAGGCAATGTGATACAAATGAAAGCAAAGATTTCAGAAACAATACGGACGATGGTGCGTTAAATGTGAATTATGGATCAACATCTACACCAAGAAAATCTCGGCAATCTTCAAACTTAAAAACAAGGATGACACTAGAACAGTTTTCAGATTATAAACTAAGATGACAATACCATAAATGTTCTAAATGGCGTCATTGCGACTATGAACATAAAGAAGATGGAACCCTAAAATCAAATACTCCATATTTTGACAATCCGCGGGCAAATGCCATCAAACCTAAGACACATATAACATTCAATATGGAAAAAATATCTGAAAAATGATAAATTGGTGAAGATTTCCTTGAGCCGTTGTTTGATGATTGTGCACCACATAGTGGCTTTGGACTATCTCAATATCTTCTGATGTAGGAATTGTTACTCAACCACACAGTAACCTCTCTGTATCTATAAAAACGTATATCAGTTCACTGTAAGCATATATGTAGGGTAGTGCGAAGAACATATTTTTCTTCACACCAACAAAACAT
>JAULBU010054627.1:0-12323 GCA_032358235.1 Odonthalia washingtoniensis | reverse complement strand
GTTGTATTCCAGAGATCCTGTAAATGGTTTACAATCTCATATAGAATGACTCCTAAAGAGGGACTAATTACAGAGCCATCATGAAATATATCAGTTCGAAACCACCCAGTAAATTCGGATATTAGAGTTGAGGCCATTCCCAGATCCAAACTGTACATTCATAAATGCACGGATAGAGGAATATCATGGAGAAAGGAATCTAGAGATGGAGAGAAATCGTTCATTGGTCATTTACAAATGTATAGTGATAAATCTCAAACATCATTAAATGCATCTGCTTTGAAATTTTATCCTAGGTACTTAACGTTACAAAACTTTAATGAGGAATGGAGGAAGAAATACATTACATCAAGAAATACTGTGGTGGAATTTCTTCCCGTTTCATTTGAAGTCAAAAATACAGATGAAAATGACGCGACTTCTTCCACTGGCACAGATATCACAAGAAATATTATGAAAAAGAAAGGTTTCGTGGGTATGCTTCATGCTCTTCACGAAAGCATTGAAGCGGTTTTTCAACCATAATATAATTTATTATTGAAGGGAGTGGCGATGATAGCTATTGAAGGAAAGAAACTTCGCTGTCATCTACTACTCTTTTCGTATATAGCAGACGTTCCTGAGGCTGAGGATTTGATCAATGTGAAACGGAATACTAGTACCCAATCTCCGTGTCATCTATGTCTTGTACAAAAGAATAATGCACCGTTCTCTACCAACGACTTAGAGAGGACAGCAGAGAAAACAAGACAACTACTGATTTCAATTAGAATTAATGTAAAATGCAACGACGATGTTGAAGAGGTTAAATCATTGTCAATTCTTTCAATCCCTCCCGTCCTTTCAAAATGTCCCTTGTTTGGTATTCACGAATCTGTAGACATTTATGCTATTTTTTGGTTTGAACCTCTACATAATTTTCCACTAGGTATTTCCAGAACTTTAAAGGAATGCTCATCGAAGATGATGAAATATATGGAAAGGAAGAGTATAGCGATGCTTTCTACATCTGGGGAGGGTCGCCAATATTATTTAATTCGGAAATATGTTCTAAATTCACTGAACAATTTCCTACGGGAAGTAGAAATTTCCTCCCCGGTTATGGTCTACAGGTTGCCTTTTCCTAAGGGTTTACAGGAGAAAGACTAAGTGGTCTTTTTATGGACGACGGACTAATTGTAGTTCTGAAAGGAGTTGATATGAAGACTGTGTATATGGTATCACCATCTCTAGGGGCTTTAATAGATACATGTTGTGGGGAGTTCGACAGAGCTCCAATTACCATTGTAGTTACAATGTACATTGAACTTGTTGATATTGTTTATAGAAGACTTCAAGTTCCCGGTTGTAGTAAGGCAGAGCTTGGGGATCTATCGGATCACATAAACATTTTGAAGAGAATTGGGGGTGAGTTATTTGAAAAATACCAAGCCTCAGGTATGGGAACAGCAAAGTGGCATTTGCTAGATCATTTAGTTGTTGATTTAAATAGAACAGGTGGCATAGAGTATAATGACAGTGGGTCGTATGAAGAATCGCATAAAAGCTTCAAAGAAGATTATAAATTAACTTCGAATCGAACAGGCACAGCAATGACTGAAACATTAGGGAGACCGCCGGAAAGGGTTGGGAAAATTCATGTATCATCGCAAACTTTTGAAAGAGTGTGGAAAAATGGTCACGTAACATCCAATCAGGTGGCAGTTCCATTGAAGAAAACAAATGTATGCCGAATACAGGCAGTCGAGGAGGGCGTAGGATTCCTTGTTAAAAGTGGTGTTTGTGTAACATTTATGAATCTGCGTTCAGCTGAAAGGAATTCATACAATCGTAAACGGGTTATACATCATCATAATTTTGAAAACCACCAGTTTAATGATGTAATAAGTGTGTTGGGTGAAGATGGTTACTCTCTGTTGATATTGCGAAGTCTCAAGGTAAAACGACACGTTTCTGAAAAGTTATTCTCGAAAAACTTAAGTTCATCAAACTCCATTTGACGCCTTTAGCAGATTTTGGTGAAAAGTCTGAGACTTTTTCCCATGACATGTGTAAATATTTATTGAATAAGCCAATCCTTTGAAAGTATTTCCTGTGTAGGATTATGAAAATTACAGTTTGGGAGGGATCGCACGAAATCCTGGGAACATGTGAGTCAGTAAATATATTTGAACATGTGACTGTCACAACGATACTTCTTGAAGGTAGGGAGGCGTTTCATTTTAAAATTACAGACCGGTCATTTAGAAACAACAATGGTAATACAATATTGTTGTTGGCCGAAGAAAAATCACATGATCGCATACACGGTGCGGCGATGGTGCAAAAAAACGGAAAAATTTAAGAAACCTGTTGAATATTGGAACCATGAAAACACATAATAAATGTGGTAAGAAAAGGCTGCCAGCACCGTTCAGGAGCGAAAAATCACGATTGTGATAAAATTATTAATTTTGTCTGCGAAAAGATGCGGAATGACGCAACAGCATAAGGTACTTGTATGGGTACCTACAGCATGGCTATGAGGCAACGTTCAATCGGAGATTTTTTACTGAACCATTACTGGAAGTGGAAAGAGGTGTGTGCAACGGGTTGATCTCTCTTGTTTGAACAAGGTGCATACCTTACGTAATCTCCGAATTGATGTAATTTTAAAAGAAGTCGTGGGAAAATAATTTCGTAAATTTCATTTGACATGGTAAGTGGCATGTTCGAATCACCCGATTACGTAGCATATAAGACCTTGTTGTCATTTGATTGCATGCCATGAAAAAAATTCCTCTCTATCGTTATTGATTAATACTTTCTGTGCGAAAAATATTTCGCACGAAGTACACTTTCTAACAATCGGATTATCGTTATCATATTTGGATTTAGGAAAACCACACAACAATGAACAACGGCATGGAATGCGACCAAAATATCAATGGCCTTAATATTGACATTGATTTCAAACCATATTTTATTGAAGCGTACGATAATATGCGCGACTTTAGCAGCTTCACGAAACGACTTTTTCAACGTGCAAAAATATCTAGATTTACATTTAGACACATGCAGAACAAAATATTAAAATTTAAGACTATACGTGATGTGAAAAAAATACAAAGAAGGCCATTGTCTAGATGGGGAAGGACTATATCGCGAATTGATGAAAAGCAAGTCTGATAACAGAAACATGGTATATGGAATGGTGCAAATTTTAAAAAACATAAAAAGTAAGTACTGAGAAACGCATGTGGAGGGCATGTCTATAGTCCCATTTATCAGCTAATGAAGTTCAGGATTTGTTGACGAATACGTACGTGTGCTGCATGTTGAAGGTTCCGATAGTCCTGGTATGGAGGACGATGACGATGATGACAATGAATTGACATATCCTGTAACCGCAGCAGGTAATGAAGGTGGTATGAATCGAACCGAAAAAGATATTGGCGAAGGGTGCAGCAGCAGTACAGTGCTAAAACAATCGAGTATCAGTGGTGCATTTTGTATGACGCGAAAGACAGGCCGTGACGATTGGATCAGTTTAATGAAGAACGGTAAATTAGAAACTCACAAATATGGTGGAAAACACTTTTCCTATATTGAAATAAAAGCATGTGTCAAATTTCTGTACAGATCAGACAATGTTCAAAATTTGTCGTGGGGAACTCATCTCGTTAAAAGTGGTGGCAATGCAATGAAATTGCCATGTGTAGTACGAAAATTGTCGGTTATCAGTATGTGGCGAAATATGCGTAGGGACCAGTAGAATCATATCCGTATCGACAAGTTGGAAAAACAGTGTTTATGAATCTGGTGCGAATATTGACGAAAAAGGAGATGAAATCATTAGCATGCATAGATTACGTATTATGTTCATTGGTAGAAGACAATCTCGATGTTGTTAGAACTTCTACATTGTCCTTATCACATTTTAAATGTGATAAAAAGCAATGTGAAGAATAAACAAAAAGAAAACGAAATGATGTCTAAAGTAGTGGGTGTATCTGAATTTCTTCTTTATCATTACATTACCCACTTATCCAAGGATAGTGAGGATCCTTTTCAGAACGTAAAATTCAGTTTATTGAGTGGAAGTGGAAAAGAAGTTCGATATGCGCAATGTTGTGAATGTCAAAGCATTTTCAAAGTGATGGACGAGGTGTTAACATTAGTAGAATGTAACGATGTAAATTCTCAATTTGCTATTATGGAATGTATAAAAAATGCTATTATACATGGGACATGTGAACAAGTCTATGGTTCAGAATCATAGAATTGGAAAAATTATGAGTATGGCAAAAGAACAAGTTGCAGGGTCTGCTGCTGTTGTGTACATGGACTACAAAATTAAAATGGATCATATACGTCACCGTGAATCGACAACATAGTTTTATGGTAAAAGAGGCATTATTTGGCATGGGATTGGAATTTTTTATAGGGCTGATGAAGAGGAACTGGAAAAGAAATAGAAGGTCTGGAAAGTAGAAGCAATTCACGGAAAGGTCGGAGCAGAAGGAAACATGCCGAACGGGTAAGTGGGGAGACAACTAAAAGTAGCGAAACAGTAGTAAAAACAGACCGTGGGATACAGACCAAAGATAAATTGGAATTCTTTTTCGTATATCATATCATTCAAAACGACACGTCGCAAGATGCTATATAATCCATAAGTATCTTTGAAGCTTTATTGCATAGAATTAGAAAAGAACTTCCGGAATGTTCCAAAATCTGGATAGTTTCTGAGATCGCAAAATGCTACCAGAAAGATTTGTTCCCAGTAATGGCACATTCCGTATCCTCAATACAAGGTTTTGATTTAAAAGTTGTTTTACATCCTGCAGCTCAGGACAGTAAGAATATAGTGTATGTCCACTTTTCAGTTACGAAAAAGCATGTCATGAAATTTGTTTCAGAAACAGAGAAAGATGTTATCATACCAGAAGATATTGTAGAAGGATTAATTTATGAGGGTTGTGTTACAAACACCGTTGTTGACCTCTTTAACATATATTGGAAACATGATGTACTTTTCCAATGGGTATGTGCAAAGAAAAGGAAAGAAATCTTTCCCGTGGTACGAACCAGTGAGTTTAGTTTTGAGCGTTTTGGAATGGAAGTAATGGTGAAAGCGTTTTCATATTCTGGTGGAATGTTTAAAAATTTTCAATTAGATTGCATGTCGCTGAAACAATATGATAAAGAAATTCCAAGTGTTGATTGTCATGGTTATGTACTTGGTGATACTGACAACGGAAACAATAGCTCTGTGAAAAAAGCAAGTGACAAACGTTCAACCGATTGTCCATCAGCAGATGGAACGGAAAGTACTACTTAATCTCCTTAAAATACATAGTGTGTTTGAAAGGAGTGCAAAAAGCGTGCATGTGAACGAATTAATGTTTCAACATGCCCTCTTTTCTGTTACGCGGATGTACTTTTTTTCTGTAAAACGTTCTATTTGCTCTCTTTTCGTACTACATTTTCCCCGTTACGTAACTTATAAGTTCCGTAACTTTATCACGTTCCCATATTCTCTCCTCTCTTTTATAAAGATGCCCTTCTTTTTCATACACTATTATTAAGTGCGCTCTTTTCGCACCGCATTTACCCCTATTTGAGCAAGATGCTCTCTTATCAACCCTTATTTATCACACCTGTGTCTCTTAGGGTCTGTTAACATTACAGATTAGTTGAATGATGTGAGGGTGTTGTCAAACAGGCTGCATGTAAATATGGAAAATGCGTTGTTTACTGGAGTAGTGAGTGGAGTTAAAATCCTATACATGCATGATCTTCACCATTGGAAAATGGGAAAGATTTTGGATGTAATGAATGCAGAAGCTGATTCTGCTGCAGCAATTGACTATAGCGGTAACGACAATAACCAACAAATTGTAAATGACGAGCAGTATGATGATATTTTGGAAGAGCGAGAGGAAAGTGAGAGAAATGCTTCTGATAAGCAGAGGGAACGTTCTGAACTAAATTAAGATGAAGACCATTATGGAAGAGATTGAAATGGAATGTTAATGCGAAGATCATTAATCAATACATTTTTTACATGTGATAAATGTAACGTATTATATGGGTCTAAATCTGCAATGGATGAACATAATGAGAAATGCTGTGGTGAAAATGATGATGAAACAACGTTGAAGAGGGCAGTAGAAATTGCTGCTGATTGTATATACAAAAGAAGTGATATAAGGTTTTATACACTTATGAAAAACAATCCATTATTGATGACAGCAGAGTAGAGTTTGGGATCAGAATATTTGAAAATGGAACATGGTTGGGCAATACGACCGAAGTGGGGAGAAAGTTTGGGGTCTAATAATCTGGACATCTATCTTCCACAGATAAAAAGATGGTTCGAAGAGGGTAATGCCGTGCCCGGGAAAAAGATGAGTGCGGTAATGATGCGAAATTCATTGCAGGTAGCCAATCCGTCACAATAAAATATCCCAACCGAACGCCAAATTACTGGAAAATTAGCTTCCTTGAGCAAAATGTACAAAAATAAAACATTTATGGATGCCGTAAATAATCTGCGATTGCAGTACATTTGTGTTGAAGTCGTTGGGACTAGTGCCGCTACTTCAAGCGATATTATTTACTTACAACAAGCATGACGTATGTCAGGAAAAGTTGCAGATCGCACAGCAGTTACAGTTCCTCCAATTCCATCACGACGTATTATGGTGAAGAATTATGCGGAAAATGTTCTACGGATGGTAGTTGAGGAAAGGTCAATTGCACGTAGTAAATCGAGGAAACGTCTTGTTGAAAGGATGCAATTAGACATCAATAATATACGAGCAGACTTCCATGGTTGTAGACAGGTGCAAAATAAGGTTAATAATTTGAAGCACAAATTGGCAATATCTCGTAACCAGAATTGAAACATATCAGCACATAGTAATATAAGCACATTCGATTTTTGTGATGTAATGTAGATGAAGTAGTATTATAATATGATTTAAAAAGATAATTTTTTCAGTTCTGACATATTTCCAGTTATAAACATACATGTTATTGAATTTGATAAAGTAAGTATATGTTACTACTATTTTATTACTCTTTGTGATTCTTTACCAGTTGGATATTATTGACTATTATATAAACAATAATTTAAATGTTTGTTAAAGAAAACTCCTTCAGCGTAAATATAGATTTGATTTTAAAGGAGATCTATTCATAAATTTTATTATACAACATTTCAATTGATGTAATGATTTCGAAATATATTTCATTCGTATTTTATGTAAATAACAATCGGTGTTCAAACTCCTTTTACGGTTTGTTTCCCTATCAACACCACCTTTTTGTTCTCCAGTTCCACTAATTTAAATGAAGAAAACATTTCAAAACCGGGAGTCACAGCTGGTTCACCACCATGATAAAAAGCAGTTTTACCAATCTGTTCGGGCAAAGAAAAATTCGCAACTGTTCTTCAGTAAGAATGTGGACCAGATGCTGAAAGACGAAAAGGTATAGACGGCATAAAACAACCTTGAGGAAATGGTGAGGAAAATCTATTGTTAAAATTATGTGCAACGTATAACGTTGATTCATATACTGTAGAAATTAATAAAGAAGAACTTTCGACAAAATGAAAATCCTGTTAAAGGCCTGTAATAAACGTAATGTTTCTTGCATGCATAATTTATATTGATACGTATTGTTTTGTTATTGGCACTTTGCACCTGCTACTTAAACATATCCGCACAACAAAAAAAAATTACAATTTAGTAACATAATTATTATTATCAATACGTACGAATGAAGTTGTCAACTCTTTTGAAAGAATGTCCAAAGAAGTTGCGTTATTACCATGTTTATTACCGTTAATAGAACATTGAGATTACTTTCTGCATATTTTGTATATGCTGATTGAATTGTAAGATTCATGCCAGTCTGATATGTTAATATGTTTTTGAAAGACAACACGAAAGCAATTATCACAACAGTTCTAACTGCATTAAGGTCAATGTGAGTAGGTAACCTTATTTCCTTTCTATATGGTGTATCCAATGTATTGTTCATGCCCGTTTCGTATGTGACGGTGTCCAACAACCTATTGACATTACCAATTCATATTTTTTGAAGATGTACCATCGAGCTTTCGATCTGCATTGATATCATGATTACCACAGTTACAAAATAGCACAAAACTATTAATAAAAATTAAAAAAGTATATAGACTTTCCTTCAATAACTGCAGATATTTTTCCATTACTAGTTGTTGAAACATAAAACAAAAGTCACGAAGACTGTCTCTCAAAGGATTTGTCTTTTTTCACTAAATTTTTGTCCTTTTCTGTTGTTTTCTATTTCATATCACTCAATATATGCAACCTTTTTCCAGCTCACCATTGACCTTCTGTTCATGCTGATTAGAATTATAGGATTTCGACTAAAATTGTTCGTGACGTAAATTAAGAAGTAACAAATACTGCCTCTTAATTGTTAACTTTCTTCTGTTTATTATTTTAAATCAAATAATGTGAATACCGGAAATGAATCTGGTATTAACAGTACGTACGACATTATACAAATATCATCATTATTTAATTGTTTATATACAACATGTAACCAATTATAATATAATTTTCCAATACTTACTGACTTATAAGTTGCGTACGTCACGCCAATGGTTTTATTACCATAATATTTGTTAGAGATGTCGTATTTCGTGGAATAGTTTTAGGTGACATAACTGTTTCTTTATCCGCAATGTATTTTACAGTTCATACAAGAACATCAGCGATTGTTGCTCGTCTGTTTTAATAACAGTCTCATTTCCCGTTACCTTACAAAATATATGAATATAAACATACGTTGGAATAAATATTAAGGATATTGGGCATTATCTAAATGTAATTCCTGGTGGTTAATGATATTCATTTTCATAATCTAAATATTTATGTCTTTCTATTTAAACATTGGTATGTGTTTATTTCTTTACTTTTAAATTACACTGTGGTTGCTGCGCCTTTCGTTGTGGGTTGGAATCGCTGTGATCTAGTTGTCCGTTCTGTTTTCCAAATTAGACCTATACTGTCCTTTCCACATACGTGTGCCTTTTTGACTACAACTCTTATAGCGCATAAATCAGAAAAGATGATCATTCAGATCTTTTCAATAATTGTTATGACAAACATAAAAAGTATGACAGTGATGACGGAGATCATCTTAATTAGCTACAACAAGTAACAGGTGCTGCAATTGTTCAAGGTTTAATACGTAATGATTGTCACCTTTATCAAAATGATTATGGGCTTGTTCTTTATATGAACATGTTGACTCATTTTTAAATGCAAAACTTCGTCATGTTATGTAATTTTTTATCTTTACAATTTGCTAGAGTGTCAGTTGCAGTAATATTTGTAAACATGATACATGACGGTTATGTAAGGTAGCATCTGGTCCAGTTTTATTATTAAAACGTGCACTTTCTGCTAGCATCGATCAACATCATAATTATCATCATTACCAACATGATAATACATTGAAATTTTTATCAGAACAATACTACAATTTTGAGTCACGCCATGATTAGTAATCGTTAATAATGGTATTAATTTTACATTACAATATATGGATATTTAAGACGCCTATTTCTATTGTTGTTAGTACTTAGGAATGATATATAGCAGCTTCTGGTGTCCATTGGATTGCAATTTCTTATGTTTCTACGCAATTATGCGTTGTAATTGGTGAGTTTTAAATGGTTTGGGGATATTATCAAAAACGTTATTCTCCACTTGATTCTTTATGCTGTACTGTTGTCATTGGTAGTGATGTTTTCTTATATCTGTCATCATGTTTCATTCGTGACTTAAAAAAACCTTTTTTCAAGTAATAACGCTTGGACGACAGTTTCTTTCGTTAAAAATGCTCCAATCCCAACACATATCATGTTTGTCCGAAGTACTGCTTTTATATATATTACATACAGGACGGATGGTATCTATAGCATTAGTTCTATATGTTGAATTATTCTGGTGGTCATGTGTGAATTGAACACACACCTATATTATGCCATATAATGTTTAACGATCATCATTTGCTGATAATGGATTGCATGCATGTTTCATAAATGTTGTTATTTAATGAAATTCTTTTATTTCTAAAATGGCAACATCTATAATGTCACCATCAGTTGTTATGAGCAGTATTATCCTAACTATAATAGTTGAACAATGGTTTGAACGTTATGCGGAACGTTATTCTTTGACTAGTTGTTAATGACGGTATTTTGGTGAAATCTGTGGTCAAAGTTAATGGAAGCCTATACTAATACATGCTATATATGTGAAAAAGAAACCTTTAATACACACTTTACTCTGTCATATCGTAATGAAATTGACTTTTGCAGAAAAACAAATAACGTTGTAACATGGAAAAGAATGTTGTCATCATTCACACACAAATTATTCAAGTAATAACATCTCAACTTTTTGTAAAGTTATCTTAAGTCTTTGTTTTTATTTGATTATTAAATCAAATAAAAAATATTCTTATTTTACAACCTACATTCCAGTGACTTCACAATAATCTTACTTATTTGTTTCCCCATCATTTTCCATATATAAATTCATAACAGTTGTGTTGTGGCCATTTCGATCCGAGAAGGTGAATTTGACAAAATAATTAAAGTCGCTGTCATACCACGTCTGGTTTCCATTACTCGCCATCATTGCAAATTTCCCACGATGATGACGATTTTTCAACTTGTTATAACTTTTGGAATACACACCGTTGCTCTGTGGTGGGAAATCACAACGAACTACGCCCTTCTTGTATTTAAAAAAATCGTTCCCACCTTCACTGCGAATAACTGCCTTATTTTTACCTACCTGTGCACGTTCCACTTTCTCACCCTCCCAATCCCTGTCGGATTCGATTCTCAGAATATCTATTTTATGTCTAGTCTCCTTCGGGTTCCAATTATGTGTATTTGCTAACATTCCATCACTACCACACACACCGTCCCTGCAATTAAACGTGCAATCAACTTTCGGGGACGTGTGGGTGATTTTTACATTATACCACAACCTTGTTCTTCATCTTCTTCAGTCAGACTGTTTAATCTTGTGAACTCTCTTTTACGAAGAGTGCTTTCTTTGTTCACGGTACATACAGAATTATTGGTTGTATGTTCATGAACATTTATTTTTCCTGCTTTACTACAACCCCATTCCTGTTGTAGGTGTTAACAATCTTTTTAATATACCTTCACCTGAGTTAATAAGTAATTAATCAGTTGCTTTGTCTTTCATTATTTAATAAAGACATGATCAGGTTTCATACAGTGATGTTGTGTGAAATAATATCCAATCATTTATTGAATTTTATTCCACAGTGGTCAGAACCAGACCCAATACAGTGCAGTGTAAGAGACATTGAAAATTTCATATGTTAAATAAAAAATTGTCAATTAGACGTCATCGAATTCATCGATATTATTGACGTCATCTGGTTCGACGGTTGCCTCGCCTTCATCTGAACCATCGTAAAAGGATTTATCCAATTTCCTCTGTCGTTTGAGTCGATATTTTTTCTGAGATAGTCGTCTTTTTGTAACTATTTCTGTCCCAATTGTGTGCTGTCTGTTTTTGAAAGCAGTATAATTTCAACATCACCTTCCCGCAACGGATTCCAAAAATGTGCATATTAGTGATTGATACACAAAGTTTAAAAATGGGATCATACAGATTGTGATCCCAACGAAATTACAAAGCATCTACTTGCCACAGAGACGTCAATCGTCCGAAATAATTTCCCACGAGAATAGAATTCTATTGGAAGACAGTGTATCGTTATGTGCTTGTTCTTCTAGTCCCAATGCACGATTTACAGTTTTTTAAATGGATGTAAAACACATAAATAATCTAATGCTCCTTGATATCCTTTGTCACACAATATTGCCCAACTATCAGGATATTTCTTGACATGTAGGCCGAAATCTTGCATACGTTGTTCAACAACAGTTTTTTCTAACCTATATTAGTGCTTGCTTTTATTGAAAAAATCGTCAGGTGCACAATTGCATTGGACCCTTCGGCTTCATAAAAACTATCCATTATTGGGCTATCAGATCCATTCTCGTCGTCGGAAGAAGGTAATAGTGCGTCACCTCCATATGCGTCTAGTTGTTCTTTTCGCTTATCCACAACATCGGCAAGTAGATTGAGTGCCTGAGCTGCATGTGATTTGCTGATGGAGTTCATTGTCCTTCAGGTGTAATTGTAGGGTTGTTTCTTGTACTTATATCAAAATGAATGATATTAAAAGGTTGTCTCCAAGATGTTTCAGAAAGTAAAATTCCC
>JAULBU010054616.1:0-12325 GCA_032358235.1 Odonthalia washingtoniensis | reverse complement strand
AACAGACCCTGACTAAATTGAAGTTAATTTCGATTTCCAATCGGACGAATGACCATACTCCCCACAACACGATTACGATAAAATTGATGATGCTGACAGGAATGATTCTATAGATTCAGATATGAATGCACTTTCTATAGATATGGATGTTCTGATGAAACGAAAGAAGATTAAATGTACGTTGCCGAACTTCATAAGCATAATTACAACAGCAAGTAATACGAAAAAAACAGTTCAGACGTATTAATTCATACAAGCACTTGTAAAAACTATTCGACCAGACATCAAAATGAAGACTTAGAGAACAGTTCACGACACAATTTGGCAACACATATTACATGTTTGTCCACCCCGTTCAATAATAGTAGATCTACAACACCCATCAGTTATAGCAAACAAGAAAACGTGCAGAAAGGAAACATCAGCACATATTGTCCTCCCATCGAAGTGGGCAAAACTTGACGTTTTGACTTATTATACTTGCAAAGAAGTGGCGGAATCCAATCAGGTATGTGATGGTCCATCTATTGACTTCAGCAACATTTATTCTCACAGGGAGGAGGTTACATCTTTAAATAATGTTATACCGGTTATCAGCGGCGAAAAATTGCATCTGACAAAACCAAATGACGAAATATCATTCCCTATAAATCAAAAACTAGATAAAACGTCTGTTCCTACCTTCGTGGAACCATGGATTGTCAGATACGAGTTACGAACACTTCGCGAACTACCATCGCACCATTACGCCTGTCACAAATCAACCACTATCCCACAGAGCGAAAGGTGACTTAGCAGTCATTTTGGGAACTCAAAAACCTCGGTAGTTCCCAGGAGGTAATAACCACACCTCCCGACCTGGATTAACGCAAAGGTACTACAAAGTATCAGCGAAATAGGTCGACCATAACGTCTATCATCAGATATTCGTTAAGTGCATAAAGCACAAAATAGTTAGCCACTTTATTATAATTACCACACTCTCGAGTGAATTTATCTGACCGCTCCACTTACCCTCTGAACGACTATTGCTCTTATTCACACTTTATTGTCGCACTTTATTCACACACTTTATTCGCATTTTCCGGAGGATCGCAGGATATATCACGTAGAATATCATAAAATATAACGCAGCTAGGTTGACTAATAAAATAATCGTTTCCAATAATAAAACCAGATTCGATTTGGAGTAAACATCGACAACTATAATTTTTGAGCGGGTAGGTGCACGGAGGTAGTGCACCAGTGTTGCGCGTGGTGCTAAATTGGGGTGGCGGCCTGTTGGTGTGGTTTCATTGGCCCATCTCAGCTGTCCGAACTCGTGGAACGTAGGAAGGGTTTGTGGTGTGCCGTGAAACGTGATCGCGGGAGGCGAGTGGGTGTCCGCTGAGGACAGGAGGTGGTTGTGCTTGTCAACCGCATCCAATGAGGTCCAGTCCCAGTAAGACTTCAGTAGAGATGAAGAGGCCAGCGCAGTGCAGACGGTCTCGATATGGTTGAGAAGACATGTTCGCCCTGGCCTTTCTGTGCCTAGGAGTGTCGTGCCGTTCTGGACATGTCAGTTGCAACTACCGCAAGGGGATTGGAAATGTAGTGCACGTGCAGCTTTGGTGCGTTGTCAGCGTGCAGCCCGGTGACTGGGCGTTTAAACTTTACGGAACAGCTTGCCAGAATTGTTTTGGCTGCCGCGGGTACAGCAGCTAGAGACGAGAGCGGAATGACTGCTATATATCGCGACGCGCGGTCGACTATAGCGTGTAAGTAGCAATTTCCATGTTGTGACGGTAGCATGGGGCCTGTGGTTTCATGAGATACTTTCTCCAGTCGCTCGTATCTGGTTGATGTCTGGACTTGGGGGGAAGGGCGAGAGATTTTGGCGGGAGATATGACATGGAGGACATGTTTCAAATCGTACATCGCTGGGCACAGTCTGGGTGAGGCGGTTGTGAAGGAGATGAGGGTGGAGTGAAACCGGGCGAGCCTTCGCAAGGTAGCAGGGGCGACATGGTTGAAGAATTTGTGTAAGCCTGTCAGAAGGTGAGGGATGGGGGGAATTAGGAGATTAGGGGTTTTGGAGTTGGCTTTGGGGTTGGGGTTGGGTTGGCAGATAGGGCTTGTGTACCAGTTGACGGTGTATCCATTTGGTACAAGCCGTCCTTGGTTGTGGCTGAGGAGAGAGGTGCGGCGGAGATGTTGATGGACCTGGCGAGGTAGATGTGCGCACGGCGTCCCGTGACGAGAATGTCGTGCTGGTTCGCTAGCTTGAAGACCGACAAAAATAGTTTGTGAAAACTGTTGGTGTATTGGGCGCGGATCGTGAGGTGTTGTGGAGCGGTAGCGATTGTTGTTGAACAGGTGTGTCTGACTAGCACATTGCGGCCATCGGCTATAATAACTAGTGTTTTGGATAGTCGCGCGTCGTAAAGAGAGAGGGACGGGACCTCGAAGTGGTCGGTCGCACCACTATCGAGGATGGTGCGGAACAATGTATAGGTAGACTTGTCATTTACAGAGTCTTGGGCAGCCAGCTGAGCAGTTCCTGCTTGTGAGCGCTGTATCTGTGCCGTCGGTTCGGCTATGCGTTCCTATGGGTCCAGCAGGATGAGACTATCCAGGAAGTCGTCATTTCATGAATGCCTGCAACGGCATATGCATGGGTCTGTGGGCTTGGTATTGCGCGGCTTGGGATTCGGTTTGCAGAGCAGGGTCCTTGGCGGCACATGGATTTTGTGTGTGTTTTTGAGTCGTAGTAGTGTACACAAGAACCTTCAGCGTATCGTGTGCCCGGCGTTGGTGCCCTCTGGGCGTCGTTGCGCTGGGAGATGGTTCCAGCGCCAAAAGGCAAGGTCCCAGTTCGAGGATTGCCACGCGAAATGTGCGATCCATGCAGCATACGGTGGAGATCAAGGACGTGCTTTTGCTTGAGTTCGAGACGGGTTCGACGCGCTGCATCTCACGCCGATATTTCGGGGTCAAAGGAGTGTCAATACAGGCCAGCATACGGCGAATGTAGACACGGAAGGAGGGAAAATGCATGTTCGGGTCTGCCAACAGGATTGCTTCATGTTCGGCTGTATGAGCTGGAAAGAATTCGGGCATTTATCCCGGGATCAGCCTCGTGCCATTGTCTTCTTCATCTATTGTTTCGATGGCGAGTTATGGCGGCGGTGCTAGCGAAGGGAGGTAGTTGAGGACTTGTGGCGGTACTGAGAAACGGTCGACAGCTGGTTGAAGGGCCTTGTCGACGAGGGATCTTATAGCAAACGTGAGGTTCGTGGCCGTTGCTACGGCCATCAAGGTGAGTGGGGCGAGGTCAGATCTTAGACTTCAAATCGCGAGAACACCTCCATGTAGGTGTTCCAGCGCGCTTAGTGTGCCGTACCAGTGTAAGGAATTTGAGAAGTCAGTATGTGAGATATCCAGTGATTCGACGGATTTCAGTAACTTCCACGGGCACGTATCGATCGGCGGTGCGATCGTGGATTGAGCGGCGGCAGCTGCTGCCGCTAACATGGCGTGTGGGATGATGGGCTCTGATGGTACAGGGTTTGTTATCAACGGAGTCATCGGGGCGGTTGATATCGGCAAGTTGGGTCATCCATTGTTGAGGTGGCTAGTGGAAAGCGACCAAGTTCATCGCCGGGATGAGTTGCCAGCTTGAATGAGGGCGATCACAATGGGTGATGATGGCGGGGCGATCGGTTAGTGTGGCAAGAAAAGGAACGTACCTGGGCCCTTAACCTGTGATACTAAACCGATACCCTCCTCTTCCTTGTCGAAGGTGGAGGGTCAAACTGTTTATTATACACAAGCTACGGCACTCGTGCCTGTAAGATCATCTGGCTTACAGTAGTACGATGAGTTGTCTCATAGGCGACAATGCAAGAATTTGCCATTTTTATTTTTCAAATTTGGTCAAAATCAGCGGTTTACTCACCCCTACTTCACTGCTCCGTTATGTGAAAATTATTTGATTTTATAAAATTTATGGAGGTTTTTTTGTGCGAATGAGGTAGCTCCTTCCGTTAGTACGACAGTGTCAAGTTTCCGTACCCTAAAAAACAGCAAAAATTAGCCGTGTTTGTCTCTATGCGCCAATCGAGCTGAACTGTTCATTCGAAGTTCAGTCCCGTCAGGAACAGCGACGATAAAAGGAGAAAGCGAAAAACTTTTTCAAATTTACTACTTTTCACTACTCCAACTGATGATGGACGCTGCAGAAATCGAAGGGGATACGGGACGAAGAAATTCAAGAAATTCCACAAGCTGGTGTGGAATACAATTATGAAGGTGAAATTGCTTTCAGATCACCGCATTGCGCTGACAAGAAACGTAAAATCGAGTGAAATAATTGAAGTTAGGGGATAGGGAAGTACTTTTGGATAACATAACTTTTTCTGTCTATGAAAATGATGAAAAACTTCGGGCTGAAAGATACGAATATACAGGCCTTGGTGAAAGACTGAGAGTAAGTGGGAAGCAAATAAGCGACAAGGAAATAAATACTAGGGGCACTACTATTAGTCAAGGCGGGGAAACAGGATAACCACTAAAAAGGCCATCGTCCAAAGACTCAGATGATGATGATCGTGCACGTTTGGAAGAGCATGTCCGTCAGTAAAATTCGAGTGCGTGTTGCGTACTCGCAGGGAGCTAGGAAAGACAACTTAAAAACGTTGGAGAGTATTGACTAAAGGTAGAGTAACTCTCTACATTATGTTTACTGTTTAAAATTAGAGGCTTAAATAGTAAATCATAATCGTCAAACAGGAAATTACAGTGTCTGAGTAATGTCTACGTGACATGAAATACCTCAGGGAAATACCTCAAAACTGTATTGAATACAGTATCCTGTATTTGTGCACAATGTACAATTGAGCAATATTTCTCTCTCCCAAAAAACGGCTTACATGCTGTTTAGCTTGAGATACCATTTATTGGTCACGAAATGTGGACAGAACTTTGTCTAGGAGTACTGACACATCTTCAGCCATAGTATTGAAAGGTTCCCAGGTGGGTTCCGGGTCAACGAAGCCCTTCCATTTCACTTTAATTTCAAAATTGTTTGAAATTTCATTAAATTGCAAATCTAAAATTTTTGAAATTACATTGTAATGGATCTTATTATGATCAATGACATCCAATAATTCTTGAGTAATGTTTAAATCTTTTTCGGCATAGAAACTTAACCGGTCAGCTTGCACAATCGAAGTACTTCTATTTATCTAATCACTACATTCGTAAACTGTGTCTGATTTGGCACTTGTAACTTGCTGTGGTCCTATCCATTTTACGGATAATTTATGGGACTGACGGGGCAACCTTGCAGCCGCCAAAATAAAATCGCCAACTGAAAAATGCATAGACTGAACTCCTGTTTTCGAATTATGGCGTTCAGTTGCTGCTTTTCTAGACTTGGTTCTGATCTCTGTAATATTTTTGTGCATGTCTGCTATAGAAGTCATAGTAATTTCTATATTTAAACTTCGTATGATCTTGATTGTATCCATATTTTGGACCGATGACACGATAGGTGGGACCAGCGAAAGTGAAGGTAAATCTGCTGGAAGCCTGTGAATGCAGTAATCGGGGCCGAATTATTAATTGAAGGATGTTTCGAATTGTTTAGAACAGACTGTACGACTGGTAATACTGAAGGCCATAATTTGGGTGTAAGACAAAATTCAGACAATGAATCCCTACAGTAACGAAGGACTTCTCGGTACACTGGTTCTACGGTTCCATTCGTGTTAGGGGCGTTTGGTATTGTAAAATTATGGTAGGTGTGCATGGCCCGATTGATATCCTTAATTAATGAATTTTTGAAGTGTGATCCGCGGTCAGATACCCAAGTAGGAGATACTTCAAATGTGGAGAACCATCTCATGACTCCTTGGACTGCTGAATCACCATCTGCATTCTTGAAAGGAAGAAGCCAAGAGTATAATGAAGCATCGTCTTTGATTATAAGTACATATTCCAAATTATTTTCTCCTTTGTGCATGTACAAAAAATCAAAGTGAATTACTTCATTGGGTTTCTCTGCATGAATGTTATGCAAAAACCTGTGTGTGACTTTGGATCCAGGTACTGAAAGAGGACAGTGAAGACAGGAATCGCAAAAGTTTTTTAAATCCAGTATCAATGATTCCCACAAACAGTATTCCTGAATCGTTTTCTTAGTTGTTTCAAATCCACGATGACCAGAAATTCCGCAATGTGCGGCTATACACATTCTAAGTTGAAGCTTAGAATCTGCACTTGGAATCCATAGCACATTTCTTGATTTAAACCACAATCCATTTTTGCTTTCAAATTTTAAAAGTATACTACTGGGTCGTCAAGTAGGCAAATGGGGAGAATGAAACTCTGCTCGGTGCTCTTTTTATTTTTCAGTAGACACAACTTGGCGTTGTGCCTTTTAAACGCAAAAATGACAACAACTACATCTCACAGTGGAGTTCGTTGAGTCAATCAAAATCAATAAAACAAATCAATCAATCAACAAAAATCAGTCAACAAGTACAGTTGGTCAAAATTCAATCCAGCCCAAAAAATCGAGAGCGAGGTGTAAGCATCGCTTACCGTTTACTGTAAGTAATTCTTACATTGTAAGCCCCTCAATTTTTCAGCGGGCAGGTCAACCCATCGTCATTCCAACAGTAAATACTTATTATAATAAACAAACCATAAATCTCATGTTTGCTTACAGCTTGCCCCACGAACACATTCCTCCACGTATGGCGTAAATACTCGTCATTATAATAAATTTTAGTTTAAGTTCATTATTCGGCGGGGAATTTTGTTAAGATATTTTAACATCATTTTGTTTTGGCCAGTCAAAATCAGTAAAATTCTGCGGTGTAAGCGGTTGAAAAGTCTTGGTAAGAATAAATCAAATCTATTTTCTAAAATTTTACACTGATTAACATTTCCCCAACGGGAAAGTAAGTCCGCACAACAAATTGATTCTCCAGATATATGTATAATTTCATATACAAAAATCGACAAGTAAACGTTCCATCGTTGAATTTTATTGAATAATACTCGTTTGATCTTAATGTTTGATCTTTTAGGGTTGAACATAAACACCAGGTTACTGTGGTCAGTGAATTAAATTAATCCTTGTGGTCTAAGGAGAAGGTCATCTAATCTAGAGACGGAATTAATGATGGCAGCAGCTTCTTTTTCAGGAGTAGACTATATTGAAGAAGGTTCAGTAAATGAACCAGATACAAAGACCAGAGGTTGATGTCGTTGTTCAGAAATGTTTTTGTCCAAATCCGATTTTGGAATATGGATCAATATACCCGCCTAATGAAGCTCGCTGGCATCGGTGAATAAAAAACGCTTTGTCCGATGCGGGGTGGTGACACATTACAGAACGTTTCAAGGAACATTTTAATTTTTCAAATGCAGTTTCATGTTCGGTTCCCCAATTTACTGATCTTCGATTTATATTTTGAACACTCCGCCTCGTACGTTTTCCAGATTTTTATATACCAATTCTAGCAAGCTCATAAGAGGTGCAGTCAGCTTAGTGTATTCTGGTATGCTACTCCGCATCCAATTGATAGCACACAGAAGTTGTTGAAATTGGTCTCCATACTATGGGGGAGGCATCTTAATAAGTGCTTGTAACCTGGAAGGATCCATTTTTATACCATCCGAATTTATGATTCGGCCACACCATTTGACCTCTTCTAAGAAAATTCACATTTCTTCACATGACGTTTTAAATTGCACTGTTTGCATATTTTTAGATCGCGTTCCAGATAATCTAGTAGTTCAGTTGCTGTTTAGCAAAAAAGAGCATATCATCGAGCCAAAAAAATGAGGTTGTCATCAAACTATGACACAATCCCTGTATAGAACTCTGACAGTAAGCCACGGCATTTTGCTGCCCGTGAAGAACCCGAGTGGGGCTGTAAACACCGTCAGGTGTTACGAAGCTCTGATATTCCTGTGATGCTAAATCCAGGGTAAATTGCCAGTAGCAGTGACAAATATCTATTTTTACAAACAGATATTTCCACCAAGTTTTGAAAGAACTGATTCGACATCTGGCATAGGCTATACCTGTGGGACTGGAAACTTATTGACAGGATGTAGGTCTACAGTAAATCGAAATTGTTCGGGACCATATTTAGGAACAATTAATGGGGCACAGGCCCATACACTGGCTGGATTCCGTTTAACTAAACCTAAACGTTTCAATTCTTCCACTTTTTTATGCATGGAAATTTACTGAGGCTCCGAATATTTCCATACTTTGACTCTGGCTGGTTTCGCACCAGTAATAAGACGAACCACCATCGGATCGACTTTAACATGTGCATCTGTTTCCAGCCTTTCCCGAAATGTATCCGAATATTTTTTCAGCATATATGTTAGTCTAATATGCTGGAAATCTGGGAGGCCATTTGTAATAGCATCTGAGAATTTTTTTAATATGCTGGCACTAGTGGATATAGATTCATGGGTACCAATAGATTATTTAGTAAAGAAGTCGTCATCCCCATTTAAAATATTTTCACATTCTGAAATATCCTTTTTAATTATTAATTGGGATAACTTGGGTGTTTCACCTGACTGTAACATGCCAGATTCATAACTGAATGATATTTTCGAGCAGTCTACATTCTAATAGAAGGACCTGACCCGTGCCAAGTGTTCGTCCAAGTTAAAACCTAGTGACATTAGCAATGGTCGAGACAAAAGGACCTCAGATAGGGTCTCCTGGAATACCAAATATCGTGCATCTCGTATACGTAAGGTTTCTTGCATTGTGCTCAGGGTGGTTGAAATTAAAGCCTCCTTAGTTGCAGTAATTTCATTCTTCCCTGGAGTATCGGAAGCTGCAAGCGCCACAGTTCTTGGTGTATTTAATTGCTGAATGTCTACCATACCAGAATAGTTCTTGATTTGATTTATATGCGCATTAGATATAGCGGCATGGTCCGCACCATAATCCCTAGGGATTAAAACTGCAGTAGAATCTGCCAATACAGCTGGTATGCGACCATCGCTTCTTGGTGCCTCTATTTTGAAACGCTGCAATTTATTTTGCTGCTTTTCAGAACGTCGAATTTTGTGAAAGTCAGTAAGTAGTTGTTTCTTACGTTCATCTGAAGTTTAGGTGCAATCTTTCATAAAATGCCTTTTGTTTGGGCATGTTTCCGTATTATGACAAAATGGAAATTTCACTTCATTTTCTGTATTTGTACCATTAGTGGGTTTTGGAAATCCCAAATAACTGTACTATACGATAAAGTTAATACACTGTATGCTATGGTATAGTTCAGAACAAATTGTCTTTTGGAAAAAGTTGATTAAATCAAATTTCGATACAAAATTTAAAAGTCATTATCTTACAGAGAAAATTACATGTCAATTATTTGACATGGACATAAAAATTATTCACGCCTGAAAAATTTACATAATAATTTAATTACGTCATTTCTTCCTCCCCTTACTTCTTCTCTACAACAACAACGATCATCTCGCCGACATCAAACAAATGAGCCTATGTGATTATTAATCCTACCAAACACGAAGCCAGATCTGATTCTCAGTACTAAATTTAATAAGCCTGTCGAACACGAACCGATAACTGAGACATATTTCTAAAGGTAATACCTCCCAAACACCAGACCTGAGCCTCATTTTTTTACATAACAATCCTCCAAAACACGAACCCGGAACCAATTTCCATATCGAAATATTGTAAACAACCGAAACGATAGATTTTAATGCCTGTTTGTATGGCTCAAAAACAAGCCAGTTTTTTAATTTCCAAGCACCGTCGTTAGAAGAATAAATCTTCGGTTTTCAATAAAAATTAAGTTTTGACTTATTATTTCTTGAGCAGTCGTAAAGTCTCAAGAAGCTCCTTCTAGACGTTCAATGAGGAAAATAGTTCTTCTATTTGATTGCAATCACGTTGCCTCATTCCTCTCAACATCTCACGTTGTAATTCCATCATTTCTCTGCGCTCCGTAGATTGTGATACGTCCCTTTGTGCTTGTTCTTCCAGTTGATTCTTTTCTATAGTCAGCCTTTGCTTGTGGAATCTTTTATTTGATTCATGTACTTCTTTCTCAAATTCAAACCGATTCGTCTCCAACAAAAAAGTTTGTTTTCTCTTTCTTCATTCTTCAGTTGGAATTCTATTCTTTCTTTTTCTTCATCCTCAAGAGAATCAATTTCTCTTGGCAAATCATCATTCCTTGACAAGCGGCGATTTTAAAGGGTGTTGTTTCCGAATCGGATCCTGCAGTAACGGCACCTTCACTTATATCCTGACATTGACATCGGTTCATCGCAGTATTTCTAACTTTCTCCCCTGCTGAAATTATGGTTTCATCTATTACTCTTACTCTTTCGCGGTGAACCTCACGTTCAATTTCAATGTCTTCAGTCTCGTAACTAAGACAGGCGCGAAGTTTGTCAAATTCTGTAAAGTCCTCTACACTCCTTGACTTTGTCTGATTAAATTTATCACTTTTTTTCCAGTTTTTTATCAAGTATTTGAACCTGTCGCTACTGTTCTTTGTATCCATCTTCCAGGGTAGTAATCCAGAGTCATTCATGCTTTTTGCGACTGCCTCAAACAATTCAACAGATCGTCCCAACCCAGCAAGATGTGCACCACATGCTTGTACCTCCTTCAATAACCCGACTTTTGCATCTTCTAGAAGATTCATCCATCTTCTTCGAGTAGATTGTGTAGATGCGGAAATCGGGGGAAGGGGATGCGAAGTCTGAGTTGATGTCACATCGTATTGATGCTGTGGATGGGGGATTGCAGTGTGAGCTGTTCTGTCAATACCATGTCGTTGGGAGTGTGCGACCGGCGCTCTAGTTGGAGTTGTTGGAACTTGCACGGGGTGCTGGTTCTTCATATCTGGAATCGGAATTCCCAGTAAGATCGATGGAAAGAGTCCCATCTGCCATGTTCTAGGGGTGACGGTGATGGTAAGAAGAAAAATTTAGTCACTGTGCGCAAGTACAAATTTTTGTAAATCCGCCGGCGGATGTTGAAAAATAAATGCAAATAGAGAATTTGTAATAAAAGTTGGGAAGACGGGTCATCCGGTGTCACGGGTAAAAACGGTACAAAAGGTATCGAAAAATCCTGAAAAAGTTGAAGATATAACAGCACTTTTATGGAAATCTTGAAACCAAAAAAACTATAAATCAATCAACTTCACTACTGTATTACTGTATGTTTCGTATAGTGTTATTTGGGATTTCCAAAACCCACTATTATTATCATCAATTTTTGAAAAAAATTCTTTATTTGAGTTTCTACGATTACCATTTTTGTTAGGGTTACTGGAGCTAGGTCGAGTCAAGTTACTGTATTACCATTTTTCTTCTTGACGAAAGGTTTCACGAAATAGTCACACATAACGGCCCGTTCTAGAACGAAGTTGTAAACTTTTTTCCAATCCTTCTGTAATTCTCGATATTGAACTTGAAGTGCTTTTGTAATATATTTTTGTAAGGAAATAGGCCTGATTAGCAAAAAGATAATGTCCTATGGCCACTTTTGGATTTTTCTCTCACAAGGTTAATAAAGAATTATCTCGAAGAAATAATATATAATCAGTAAAAAGGCGCATGATTCTCATTTTAGGATCTGCAATCTCAGCTTTAAACGAAACGGAAGATTTAACCATTGTTTCTAGATCTTCTGTGCTCGGAAAAGATACAGTGTCATGTATCTGTTCTTTGAGCCAGCCCTCTAAAATGGTATCCTCCAGTGTATCGACATCTTGAACATTGTCAAATGTGTCCAAATAAATTAAAGATGTTAATAATTCAAAGTTGACTGATGCGACCATAGAAACTGGGGTAACATACGGCCAGATCTGTTCCTAAAAGTAAAAGGGGTAACTCGGATCAACATAGCAATTTCAGAAGCGAAAGCGTCTATAGGAAATCAGCCAGCCCTCATCCGGGTAGAAAAGTAAGCGTTCATCGTGACACGAAGGAGATGAGACTCAACTGAAAGGAAAGTCGGAGTTAATTAGACATTCCATCAGGAATGGCTACTAGCCGCGAAGTCAGGGCTAGCGGGTGATGGCTCAAATTAGTGTGGAAGCCGATAGTATACAGTTCAAAGGCGCTTCGGGTTACCCAGCGTCAGCGTGTAAGTATCAAGCGCGCACTGGGGGGTCCACGTAAAAATAAGTAAGGACTGTATGAGAAAGATTACCAGTATATTCGGAATGAACTGTTGAAAAACTGAACGATGGGACGGTGGACTCATAATCGTTGGTTTCTTTATTGTACTTTCTCACAATGGATTCCTTTCCTT
>JAULBU010054605.1:0-12327 GCA_032358235.1 Odonthalia washingtoniensis | reverse complement strand
GATCTCGTTAATAACCTCTCGTACATCGCATTCGACCTCGTGTGCATCGTTGGAGAACCCGGGAGTTTGAGTGAAAAGCACGGACGAGTCGGGGGCGTCATTCGAGTTGGGAAGAGAGACCATTGCGAAAGCAACCAGTTTAGGGGCTAAAATTTAGGAAAGCAAATTTAGAAAAGAACAAAAATGTTTGTTTGTCAAACGAGAGGCGGCGCTGAGCGTGGCCCTGCAGCAGCAGCATTAAAATAGTTACATCCGTCATGGCGGAAATAACTATTTTAATTTTTTAAATAAATTTTAATTTTGAAATTGTGAAATTGTGAATAATTGAAAATAAATAAAGAATTTAAAAAACCTGATTTTGGAATTTTTCAGAAATCGGGTTTTTAGAAAAAACCTCAAAACCTTCATTTTAAAAAACCATGTCGTGCCATCCTTGATTTTACTGCAGATATAAATCCAAAGAAAGCACACATGAAAAGGGTTAGAGTATTTCTACCGCACGGCCTATTTCTAAATTTTAATCTAAATTTTTTAAATTTTAGAAATAGGCAGAATTTGGAAGCTCTACCGCACATAAATATTTCTATTCGTTACGAGTGAAATAGAAATAGTCAACCAAATCGGTCTATTTTCTCCAAAATAGGTTGAGTTCGTCCACTATTCTAACGAATAGAATTCCATCACCAGTGATTTGATTGGTGGAGGAGCTTCTACAATTGTACCGAAAAACCGAAACAGGTACACCTTGTGTAAAAATCCAAGCCACTACCGACACCAAACTCTGCTTCAACAACCTACACCGCACCTACTAACTACAACATATAAGCCACTTCCAACACCAATCGCCGTTTCAACCACAGCCACCGCACCTCCTCAACCCAAAATACAAGCCACTACCGACACCAACCGCTGCCTCAACCACAGGCACCGCACCTACTAAACCCAAAATGGGACGTGGAAAAGCATAAGACGTCGCAGAGAATGCGGTGATTACACGAGCATGGGTTTCCACGTCAGAAGACCCCGTAGCCGGCGCGGATTAGAAGGTGAAGGTTTTGTTCGAGACTCTCCACCGCCGCTTCGTTGAGCAAGGCCTACCAACGGCTTGCGTCGTTGATGGAAAGTACGGTTTTCGTACTGCGGAGAGTTGTCGGAAGCATGTCGCCGATCTGTCTGCTGATGCGCAGAAGTTTGCAATTGCTTTTCGTAAGGTCCGTGCATGTAACCCGACCGGGGTCAAGAAGGACGATATACTCTCCATGGTGGTAGCGGTGCACATGGGTAAGGCAACGACAATGGAGTACAGTATGAAAGACTACTGCAAGGACAATTTGTTAACGTTCAGGGATTGGTTGGTATGGCATACACACCCGAAGTGGTCAATGAGCAGCCGAACACTGAGCGCCCAGTATTTAGTAACTGAAACGGCAGGAGAGGTAGACGCCGCAAGAGTTCACACATTGAATGGGAATTAGAGGATAATTCAAGAGACGACGAAGGCGTGAGTCGGACGTCACCCTCAAAACCAACCGAGCACTTTGGAATGGGCACACGAAATGCGAAGCTCATTCGTCAAGAGGAGCTTCGCACTCAAGCAGTACGGTCAATGGCGAAGTCTTCCAAGCGCAAGTCTTGTGCGCTCGAATAGCGCAACGCCATTGATGTATTCTCTCACTCTGAAGCCATGGGAACGCCAGAGACAACGCAGTTCTTCGCATCTTTGCAGCAGACTTACATATCGCAGGCGCTTAAGAAGGCACGCATGGCATCTGAAGAACTGGCATTTACTGTCATCACCCCTTCGGAGAATGGGTCTCCACCGTCCACTGATAATGACGAACTGCCACCAACTTCTTGGCCGCCAAAAAGTACTCAAATCCTCATTTCAGGGGAAGTTTCCCCGCCCTAGTTGTTTTTTATTTTAATTTTTAATTTTTACTTTTTTTAAAATGTTTTTATCAAAAATTTTAATTATTAAACTCACGTACCATTCTTGTCCCAGATGTGCTGCACAAGGTCTCCTTTGAGAGCAAAGTGATCAACGACGCTAGTTACCCGTCCCTTTCGTGCATCCACGATCGAAGCCCAAGTCCCGTTCGGAAAAGGTCAGCCTTGAGCCTGTTCCATGGCAGTCTGCGACTGCCAGATGAACCTTGTCCCACCCGCGAACGTCCAACGGGACTATTCAAAGAGGGACAAAGATGATATCCCGCTACTGTAGCCGTCCCGGAGATCCTGCACAACCATGATATGGATGATGATACAGGAATCACATTGTTGATCTCTGAGCGGAACCAAAAACGGTACGGTCTCTGCAGGATGTGGAAGCGCGCTATTTGTATCCAAACGTCCTTTATATGTCCTTTCTAATCGCTTCTTGTGCACTGGCGTATGCTCTCTCCTTCTTTGTATTACTATTTGTGATAGTCTAAGCGAAGATAGCCCAGTTGGAGTATATTCCGTCCACCAGGTAGTACGGAACAGTGCAAATGACGCCGTCAACGCTGAAATGTACAGAAGGGGGGAACTCTCCAGAAATAATTCTTGCCACCGTTCTCGAATTGTCCAGAACATTTTTACCATTCATGCTACCCGGAATTCCAAAGAATGTATGCCATATACACAATTCCCCATCACATACCGCCTCCAGTATAATTGTTGGTGTCTCTTCCTTTCCCTCGGACTGCCCTGCACACACAATGGGACAGTTATTCCAGTCCCAGTGCTGGAAATCAATAGAGCCGATGCATCCCGAGAAGACCCGTGCAGAGTTGATGCGCATAATTTAATCTAGGTAAGCTTCCCTTGGATTCCTGAGATAGTCATCACCAAGCACAGATATGACCTTGGCAGACCTGTTTCGTAGACAGGAGAACAGATTCTTCCAACATTTGTATATATTCGTCCAATGCATCCGCGGGGACACCATATGCAAGCATTCGCATTGCTGCTGTCAATCTAAATACAGGATCGATGCCTTTGCGATGTTGGAAGTCGGTGTGACTGATAAAGATTCCTCTACCTGTTATTACCTCTTCTATCCTTGTGAACACGGCCCGGGGGACGCGGAATATACGCTCGAAGTGTCACTCGCAGTATTTGGCATACACTAAAGTAATCTTTGTGCAAGCGTGTCACGGCGCCATCAAAGTCGCGTTGTATGTTCCCGGTTTTTCCTTGCTGTGAGCCTACGTACCGTGCCGTTTTGTTGCTTTTCTCGAAGCCTGGTAGCATACCGGTACCAATGAGGTACTGCATGTTCTCCTTGTCGCTAGAGTCTTCTGACAAACCGCCGTCCATGATGAAAGCTCGTAGTGTGATGGAGTGTACTGATTTTTTAGAATAGGATTCTGGCGGTAGGTAGTCATTCAACCAGAGAAAATTAATTGAATAGTGCAAAATCGATGGATAGAAATGTCCAATAAATTCTCTCCACATTTCAATTTTAAATTGCCATAGCAATAAAAAATAGGCCGTGAGGTAGAGATGCTCTTACGGGGTGTTGAGAATGTACGAAATGGAAGAATGTAACGTGGCATTGACACACACGTGTTCATCGCACTGTATGTAGATAAAACGGCGTGTGAGGATAGGAAATTAAGAAAAATGTGAGATTTTCTCTCATATGCTCACTACACGTATAACATCACTGCCATGTTACACGTTACCCGCTCATTTATTTTCCACTTATATAAATAGAGAAAAAGATACGATCAGGTGTGTGACAGGGTTCTTTTTAGAGACGTTGGGGTAGTAACACCCTGAAATTTGTTGAAGATGGTATGTGCATCTTAGAAACGTGTCAATGTAGGAGTGTGTGATTGCTGCTTTTTTTGTTACAGCTGACGCCTGACATTTTTTTGTCATACATCTACCGATTTCTATTTAGAAACGTGGACATTTCCAAAAGGAAATCACTCGCCTGACTCATCATTATTTACAAAAAACATTTAACCCACCGTGCTGTCATTTCCTCCATCGTCACCCATCCGCCTAATTCATTCGTTCACACCGTCATGAATTTGCTTCCGATGACAGTGCCGACAGAAAAGCGCTCATAAGACGTCAAACAAACGGCTTTTCATCCGATTTCCCGCCTCAACGCGATGCCCGTATGACTTTACGATCCATACCGCCTTCAACGCAGGCGTGTAAACTGCATCAAACTACTCCAACATCGTTGTAAAGGTCCCCACCCCTACCGTCATATACACCTAAAGAGGTGGGCGATGAACTCCCACATCCAGATGACATCACCCCTGAATAGTCAGACGATGAACCTCTTTCAAATCTCAATGATGAGGACTTAGACCTATCAAAGTACATCAACCACAGTGTCGCAGGCAGCTACAATGATGACTTCTATCCCGCTTCAGAAGCGAGACAAGATGAACGTCCTGTATCTACTTCAACTGAACCGCTGACGAAATCCGAAAAGAGAAAAATGCAGAAGAAAGCATCAAATGAAAGAGCAAGGGAGATAGCCCGAGATTCTTTTCGTGCTGAGCGCAGTGATGCTTTGTGGTGGCGCCCTCGCCGGTGATGTCCTATTGATCTGAAGATAGGCATGATGTTCTCAACGAGATGGAAGTGCGAGCAGTTGACAAGGGCGCCCACCACATATTTGGGTGTCCAAAAGGCGATCAAAATCCATCCGACATTACAAAAATGGCAATGACATGCCGTGAAAAGGAGTGCTCAGCCCGTGTGGTTTTTCATCGCCAGCCTCGAAGTGGTATATGGAAGTTGAACACTTTTACCGAACACAGTAACCAGTGCTTCAGGCAAGATGTTACATCCGCGGATTTCACAACTCGTACACCCACGAATCACTGCACCCAGCATATACGACCCATCAAGTCGAGCGAACACTTTTAGACGACGCTGGAAAAGACTCTACCCTAACATTGAGGGTGATTGCGAACCTAATCAAAGCGAAAGGTATCTATCTGCGTCAACTACCGTATAGTCTCTATCGCTCAGTTCGCAAGGAGCTTAATCACCACATGGGAACGAGTCGTGCTGTCGACATGGATGCATTGGATGGTTATGCTGAGCTTCTTCGTCAGCGTGGGCACATGGTCACATTTTTATTGTGAACGGTATCGAAATGAAGGAGAAACGAATGAAGGTGGCTAAGCACATATTCAACCAATCGCAAAAAGCAGGACATATTTAGAAGGAAGCCTCGTTAGACGAGACAGTTGTCGGTCTGTCAGATATACACTACGAACGAAGGTACTACGCCGGATTTCTTTTCGTCCCATCTGTTGCCGCTCATTTCTGTTCCACAGGTTGATTCACCACCGCTGCTGACGCGGCACAATGCGATGGCACTGGACCCCAATCTTATGGTACTACTTTCGAGGTCGTGGTTACGATGCCAACAACCACATTCTTCCCCTCGTTTTCGCCCATTCAGTGGGTTATGAATGCGGAGACACGTGGCTCACGGATTTCACAACGTGCGCGAACATTCCTGGATTCGATGATTCTAGGAGGACTACAATTGTCGACCAGGAAAAATCCATTGATAACTCTTTCAAGGAGGGTTGTACACATGCTCAATTATTTTTTGACCCTTTGAATGTCAAAAAGAACATGATGAAGAAACTGGGCGCCTAAAAGCAAGTTGCAATTCGTTTATATGCGCAAGCTTTGTATGCTCCTACTAAGAAGTTAGTGCATGAATACTGCAGCGGACATGGACCGGAACGAGTCAAGAGAAATACCTCTCAAAGTTCGAAATTAGTGAAATTTATAGGGCTTACTTCAACCATCAAGACTTTACGACGTCGTCTCAGGGTGCCGAAAGCCCAATGGCAACTGCTCTGAAGAACCACATTAGATGCGTAGAGCCTTAAAAGATGTTGGAGAACGTCGTACTGACGCACCGTAATGCGTTTCTCAAAAGTCAAAATTCGGCTTTGAAATTGCAAGGCCCAGTGCCTCCGTACGTGGCAAAGCATATCGGTGGCTTGATACTTCGGTCACGGGCATATCAACCTACGGTCGCATTGTCGATGAAAGAGCTCAGATGGAAGGTACCGTTCGCAGTTACTTGGATGGGTCAAAGTTGCGACCCGTTAAGATCAGCAGAGATCCACAAAGCCCTCAAGTATGCTGTGTATATTATCTATGAGGTGGCGGTTTTCCATGTTGGAATCGTACAGAAATATTGTGTGGAAGATATGAGTTTTCTAATTTTCACAAGTTCATTCGGAGGCGACACCTAAGAGCAGCATGGCGTAAGAAATATGAAAACTTTTCGCTCTCCCGTCCCCTACAGATGCATATTGGTTCAGTGGCCATAGAGGCAAAGCAGAAAATGGCATCTGGATGAAATATTGACGTTCATAGATCAATTGATCCACTCCGAGGCAGCTCGGTGAAAATATAGGCAAACGACGGAAGGGATGCTTTGAGAAGGGACCAACTGTTCGGAAAGAACGAGCCCATTCTTGTTCTCTGTGTCATATGGACGACCACAAGGCCAAAGATTGCCAATTATGTCAACTGTTTAATGACTGAGCACATTTTGAAGTTCCATAACTTACGACCTAGTTGGTAAATTTTCTATCACATAAAATCACATAAAAATATTGTTCCAAAAGTTGTAAATTGTCATCTGAGAAGGACAATTGTCATGCATCTACCTTTTGTTTGTCACTTTTCAAAGTCGAATGTCACTCATCTACAATGATCTTCTTAGAATTGTCACACACATCCATTTGTCCTATCATGCACCTACATAAACAGATTGTTCCGAGTCACTTCCTACTTCAACACTTTTCACATAGTACCCACCCAATTAACACTTTTCATAGTGTCACATCGCCAAAATCTCTAAAAATGACCCTGTCATACATCTCATAGAAGTTTCTCCCAAATAAATATTAAATTGTTCGATGAGAGAGAAATAATTAGTCTCGATTCTCTCTCTCATTGATCTTGCCACACTACAAAAATACAGCACCCTATGGGACGTAAATGTTTCAGATCTGAAATGAGATTTTTTTCAGGAGGAAACAGGCACGGATGTTTTTGTTCATCAGTGCCATTTTTGTTTAGTATTTTCTTTTTCTTTTCTTCGTTAAAAAGATTCATGAGGAAGATAGGAAATCCTTCACGAGTTGACCGATAATTCAACATTTATAAGTCAATCTTTCTTTTTTTCATCCTGAAAATGGCGACACAAATCAAGGAAAAAAGCCAAGGTGGTGGTGTCAAGGATGAGATGGAAGACAGAATTGCTCATTACGAAGGTGAAGACAGGTTGAGCGGTGGAATGAAAGGTGGAGTGGAAAATGTCGTCGTGATGGATCATGTTGTAACTGACAGCGGCACGGTACCATACTCCCAACAACGCCACCCCGGCTGCACAAAATAATGCTCCTGAAAGTTTAAAAAACTACAACGAGGATAGAAGTAAAGATGGCTTGGAGTGAGAGAGCCATATTATCCTCCTATTCCATGCAAAACTAATTTTTCACAAGTTTCTGGGATAGCGCTACGTATTACACCACTATATTCGTATCATGGCGGAATTGTCAAAATTGTTGACGTCCATGTCTATGTTTATGTAAACTATAATATCAATTGATAAATGGAATATTAGTAATAGAGGAAAGGGAATAATAACTATACGAATAGTAATAATTATTACGTTCTTATACATCGAATATGAATATGTAAAAGAATAACTGAAATAACTATTAAGAAAGCCGTAATAATTAATACGTGTTCAGCTGAAGTAAAATTGAAATATATAAAAGAAGAACCGAAATAATTATTAGGATACGCGTAGGTACATAAACAGGAAATTAGAACTGTATTGAATAACGAAAAAAGGACATCCTTCACCTTGGACGAACTCTGATTACTGTCTTACAATCCATCTCCGACAACACGTAACATACAATATCATTATGTAGAATACTGGTATGAAGACTACAGAAACAATAAAAGAACAGGTAAGCACTCCAATGTACCAATCTTAACATCATAAAATCAAGAAAGGAACTAAATTTACTAACACAATGGGAACAACATTGGAAACGAAAACGACATCACATAATCTTCTGAATTTGGAACAATTACTATAGGAACAACTGGATCAGTCAGTTTACCAAAAGTGGTCGAACCGTACCACATACAAAAGCGAGAGCAATGTACTACCATGTACTTGATATAAGTAATAACGGAACTACTCTTGTCGACAAAATGTGAAGAATATTGCGGGTAAAATCATCAACGGCATATGATTGTGAAATTTAACAAATTTTATTATTTATACAAGTTTAATATGAACAACTCTTTACGTAAATACGTGAAAATTTTCGCGAGAAGTACGAACTATATACTTTATATGTGGATGTTCATTACTTAATAGTAGAACAACTGATGCAGCCAGTAAGTGAACCGTATCACAAAAAGTGTGCAACACGAAAACAGTAATTTATAATCAATACAGCTACTACCGGAACAACTTCTGTGATCACTACTTGACCTACACCTCGAAAAGTAAAGAAGAACTACAGAAATGTTTATTTATTGTACCTGAAACTGTTACGGATCCAGTCGTCATCGTACATTGAACTGGGCAGACACTTATAACAATACATTAGTAAATTATATTGAATAGAGATAAAACTGGAACAACTTTTTGTTTCACCAAATAGAAAATTGCTGGAAGAGTATGATAGTCGCTTTCATAATGTGTAATTGATGAAAACGACGCTTGAACAGCACTTGTTACAATTTTTAGAAAATCTTGGGCAAGTATAATAAATTCCATATACTATTGTCCTAAGAGTGTAATTGACACTGGAACAACAGTTACTGTCTGCTGTCACCACAAAAATGTGAGGAAAGAAATTGGTAATAATGTTATGCTTATGAACATTTCAAAACCGGCCGATCACGAAGGAAATGATTAGGGCGAGCTATCAGTGAATGGGGAAGAACAGTAGAGTGGGGGTTTATAATCAATATATTGTTATGGCTACCGCGGCTAGTTTATGCTGGCGGTCTGACCCTAATATCCTGTCACGGCTAACTGATTTTGCGGATCGGGGCAGGGCCGAAGGTTGCACGCTAATATGACATTATTCAGCTCGATTCGCAGCTGATGGCGATGAAACGTGGGATCGCTTGTACTATAGGCGACAATGATTAATCGTCCTTGGACGCGCTTTGGTTCTGGTTTACCGTCACCGTTGAATTGCCTCGTTAGAGTTCAATTGGATTCGACTGTGGTCTGAAGTCTTTATTAATGTCTAGCTTTTTCTTATTTGGTAGCTACTCTCTTTCGAGGATAGGTATAAATAATCAAGATGTTTCATTCACCCGGAGGGCACTGAAACGTGTAATAGGAATTCCGATAAGTGTGAGAAAATTCTAATTAACGTAAGCTGAGATCATTCACACATATCTCGCTAGAGTACCTACGGTGTGACTTATTATAGGGCAACTAGCCGTAAATGTTTTGGATACAATGCAGCAGCTTGCCGTAGGGCGAGTGGCCGTAAATAGACTCAGATAAAGTACAGCAGTTTGAGGGAAAATAGAAGATCATATTCGGTAATTGAATATATGAGTACTGTGGTGATTTCCTGTGTGTAATCCCATATAGTACCTTGGTGTTCCATTTGGTGTAAAGTTTCCTCTTGTAAGTGATTTTTTGTCCGGTGGTGTGTACGTGTCACTCTTGGTCAAAACAATAATCGTCCTATGGTTTAACCCTTTAAGGACGGGAAGGTAGTGCGCTGATAAGCTTGTTAATTTTCGTTATTTGAGGCATTCCATTGGTCGAGGAAAGATTTGTATGACCGTAGAAATAAAATTATCGAACGAGAAGTGAGTATTATAGAGTGTATTCTCAAAAAGGTAATAACCTTTTTGAGCAACGGCGTATTGTGAGAGGCTGAGAAAAAGTATCTCCAGCGCTGCGTCGATCAATTTGCTCAAAAATTTAAAGTTACACGTGGTGGGGGCTTTAAAATTTTTATTTTCACATGCACTTTGCGTGTGTTGGCTCCCATTTCCGACAATTGTCTGAAATTGGAAGCATTTATACAAAATGGTGTAAAGTACCGCACCGAGAAAATAATTTTTCGGGATCGAAACGGGCGCCTTTCCATCACATGACTCGGCCTACTTAATTTTAGTGTCTCTCCCTATCAATACGAAGAAAAAACCCATCGAATGGAAAAGTGAGACCGAAACGGAGAGAATTCAGAGACACACTTTTTTCATTTATTTTGTTTTTTTTCATCTCGTGCTGACCTCATCGTAATATTATTTTACATAAAACCAAAACATAGTTTTGAAAACGACGTTCCGATGTCTGGCCAGCTTGCGCCACGACATTGGACACCGTCTTACTTTCAATCATGGCTTCCAACTTCATCTTGCGACCGATCACTTCCTCAACCATATCTTTGACGAGGCATGAATAACAAAAGGCCAGAACGAGGGCCTGTATTTCTGCAGCCACCACGGATCGTGCTATTCTCCTGCACTTTTTGCTCCCATACTGAATGATGTTACAATTTTCGTTGCCTTTGACCATCATTATGTCACTTTCTAGTTGACTTTTCATACCTTCTTCGTTGTAAAATGATGTGCCTGTCAGCAGGGAGATCCGTGTTGTGCTTAAATAGAGGGGTACGAAATTTTGACCTTGATGCTTTGTGTTCTTCATAAACTTGGTGGTTTCGACAATGCCTTGAACTCTTCGTCGGTTTGTTTCCGGGTGTGACCAATCGGAGAGGTGCGTATATGTACGGGCGTACGTTAACGCCCAGGTATTGTGCTAGGGTCGTCTGGCTAGTGAACTGATTCTGATTCGTTGCTATTTCCATTTTATCAATGTTGTCTGTTTTGGAGATCGAGAATTTATGACTGTTCGTATTCGGGATGTTGGTAGAGCTGATTTGGGCGCCGTTGAATAAAGTCTTCTTGGATGATAGGAAAGGCGGGGTTTGCATCAAAAAATGCGTGATGCATGTTCTTCATTTTACAGTAACTTTAGTATCTCGTAGCACAGCGAAACATCAACCTGTAGAAGAATCATACCATTTGGAGAGTCCGTATTTCGGTCATTAGTGTGTCAGATTAGTACGAAAGGATCGGGTTGTGCTCATCTCATATTTAACAGGTCTAGGAGATGTGCCAGTTAAGTCAAGTATCAATGTAATCCCGATTCCGGGATACAGTAGAATGGTGTAGTACCCCCGCCGAGTAGCTCGGGTACAGGGGGTAGAAGAGTCAGAAGGGGGTGGCAGAGCTGAAGAACAAAAGCCAGCACGGCGGCGGACTATAGACACCACCGTGAAGGTGGAGGAGGGTATCTGGACGATCGCGTGCTTCAAACGTCCAGTGGTGCCCTTCGGAGGGAGGCGCGGACGTGGGGGAGCACTTGCGGATCGTCCCAATCCCACCCCGTAGCGTCATTGATGGGTTTCTATTTCGGTGGGCGATCGAAGTTAACTGTTGTTGATGCTGTTGGGGTCTACTTGATCGCCAGGGCAGATATGCCCGTCTAAGTCTGTGCCGGTTGGCTTCGACGAGGCGGTATTTATTATCCAAAAACTGAAAGCTACAAGAGGCCAGCCGGAGTGCGGGTGGGAACATGTAAGCTGCCAAAAAAAGGAGAAAGGGGAAAGCGTAGAAGGAAGACAGTAAAAAGCAGTATAAACGGAAAGTTGGACACCGGAAATAGTGTGGGTACACCTAAGTACCCGCCGCCGGGTGAGGTACTACACGAGACCCCTCCCCTAACTCGCTGTTAAACGAGTAAAACTCTCGCCTAGGTCAACAGCTGTCGAGATAATCGTCGGTATCGTTCTTGGTCGTGAGTATCTCGATTATCATCACTGTTTTGAGTTGTTTTTTTGTTTGTGTTGCGTGCCAACAGATACTGACGGGGGAAGAAACCCCCGGGGCAGGGTCAAGCAACGACCCGTATGACCAAGCGCGCGGAGATGCGCGCGGAGATGTGCGTGCTCATGGTGTGGTGGGTGAAGCCGAAGAGCCCACTGCTGCAGGGGAGCTCTGTGTGAACGTGGCCGGCGTGCGAGTGCCGAGGGTTGGTCGGGATGAGCCCATGGGAGTTACCGGCATCCCGCAGCTTCACCGCGTGGGGATGAGCATCCAGTTGTTATGCTGTTCCCGGACTGGATGAGGCTCGTGAAACTGCCTGACGTTCTCGCCACCGACCGTAGGATCGGTCCATAGTTGAGGGGTTTCAACAACAAGCCGTTGACTTCGAATGAATTGTTGAAACGACTCACGGCGGTCATTGACCGCGGTGGAAATCTGGCT
>JAULBU010054594.1:0-12327 GCA_032358235.1 Odonthalia washingtoniensis | reverse complement strand
ACTATATCCAGAATACATATATTTTCCAATCCAGTTTTAGACTGCAAATAAGGATACCAAGAATTCTAAAATTCTAAAAGAGGAATCCATAGTGCCTGACGAAGTTGACGGAGTTAACAAAAAGAATTGATATTTGTTGACGAAGTTGACGAAGTTGACGAAGTTGACAGAGTTGACGAAGTTGACGAACAAAACAAAAAAAATTGATATTGTAGTTTCCGTTGACTGGGCACATTAACCTGTTGATAATGTAGATTTAATTTTCTGTTTTGTTGATCAAAACAAAATATATATGATAATGAAAGAAAGGTCCGATACTTATAAAAAAACATAAATTGAATTCTGACTACGTCTCAAAAGCAAAATTAGAATTTGCCAACATGGCAAAATTCTAATTTCCAACATTGGCAAAATATAAATTTGCCATCAATTGCCATCATGGCAACCAATAGACAAACCTGGCAACGGGGCAGATGTAAGTTTTCCAACGTGGCAAAACTGTCAGCATGCAAGTAGTCGGATATAAAACAACAACACGTTCAGCAATACCATTCAATTCTGTAGTGTATGATGGGGAGAATGACTGTTCAATATTCATCCCTCAAGTAGTTCCCCAAAGCATAGTACTCTTTTGCTCCGTCCGAATGTATTTTGAGCATGTCATTGGAAAATTGAAAGTCGGATTCCGAATTTTCAGGTGAACTAATTTTCTTATCCATTTCCTTGAATGCTTCATTGAGTTCACTTCTGTGACGTAAAAATCCAAGGAATGTATAGCGGGAGTGTCCATTAAGAAAAGTACAAACGTAGATATATCGTTCTGGAAAAATGGTTCCAATTTTCCAACAATGTCCGAATAGATCTCTTCTCCTACTTTAGAACACGGATCAAATTGACCATGGAATGGGAGTTTATGTGCCTTTCCCAGATGACATGCCCGACAAATATCTGAAGAAATTTTCAATTTTGGAACACCATCAACGAACTTATGGACGGAAGCAAGATCTTGGGTATTTATGTGTGCCAAACATCGATTCCAAAGATAAGATTACCGGTTATTAGATTTTGACGACATCAATGTCGCTGCAAAATCTTAAATCAATGGAGTCGGAAGAGTGTACATAGATGAAATAGTATCACGCATTCGAGAACCAATGATGGTTCCATCGGATTCCAGCTTCAATAAAAGATCATTTCGTCGAAAATGAGACTCAATACCGTTGTCAGCCAGTCGACCCATTGAAACAAGGTTATATTCTAGAGACGGTAGGAACAGCGTTTTCTTGAGCCGAATGACAACATCCTCAAATGGCATCAAAATATCACCTCAGTAAGAACCTTCCACCAATGTTTTGTCTGCAAGTACCACTGTTCGAGGTTCACAGGGTTGAGCGAACCAGGGACGAATGTGCCTTTGTTGTGGCAACAATGTACAGTGGCTCCACTATCGGCATACGTCATCATATCACTAGGTGGACAAATGGTGGTTTTTTTCATGATTGATCCAGCAAGTTCTACCCTTTCTTTCTTCGGTTTTTTCGAAGATGACGCTTTCATTGCAGAATCTTCCGCTGGGAAATTCTTTCCAGTCATAGTCTGCAACATTTTTGAAGACAGTTTATGATCAGGATTTTCGGGATTTAGAAAACATTTATCTTCACGATGGTCTTGTCGCCCGCAAAAGTCACACGTCACAACGTGCCTAGAATTTTGTCTAGATTTTGCTGATTTAACTACTGCAGAAAATGCTTGTGCGGTACTATCAATATCCGAATCGTCGGAATCATCTTTCGTGTTCATTGAATGTGGACGTAAGGCATTTCTGTGACCACTAAGTTTGTTTCGTCGGGTATTTCTATTCTTTGATGAGATTTTAACGACATGACGAGCATTATACTCATCAATCAAAGTTACAGAAACGTAATCCCATGAAACTTCTGAGGATTCCTTTGTTCGTAAAGCTGCAGCCGTTGATTCCAGAAAGCAGTTTGAGTCAATGGAAGCCAAAAGCATGGGTGCCTTATGAGTTTCCGTAATTGCAGCATTTTTACCCATGCATTCGAGTTGGGAAAATAGCGACGTGTATTGATCAATGTAAGACGACATATTCTGCCCAGTATGTGACATACGAAATAGTTGTCTTTGAACAGAAATCCTGGACACCGTTCGATTAGAGGCATACCGAGCGTCAAGTAACTTCAACATCTTTTCTGGTTCGTCGTCTACTTCCATAACAACCCGAAGGGGTGCATCCCCTAGTGCGGAAATAATAATCCCGGAAGCCTTTTCATGTTTCGAAACTGAACGGGAATCAGATCTATCCTGCGCAGCTGTAGTTCTGTCTATGGTGGTGGAGCTTTACGGTTCAGTAGTCAAGGAGTTTGATGCCTTAGATAAATTTTCGACAACATCCCACACACACCTTTGACACGACAGGCAGAACAGAGGCGCGTACGCCAAAGACCACAGTCTTCCCCCCGTTTACCATGGGAATGAGGAATTTTGAGTCCCGAACTGGAGGGAATATCGCCGTCAGTGTCAGACATATTGTGACAGACGTATAATAATATGTAGTTGAACTAAAAAAATTAGATTGGGATGTAGTAATTGAAGAATTTGAGTATATAATTGAGAAGTCTGGAATTCAAATTGATGAGATAATTGAAAAGTCGGACTTTTGGCCCCACGTAAGACACTCGGGGTATGACACGACTTCAACACCTAAAACCTTCGCGTGAAAAGAAGATAGGTTCGTAAATACAGATGTATTACTTGAGGCCGGACCTCCCACCCCTGGTAAGATCCTCCAGGTGTAACACGATTTCATCAGCCTGCTCCACTACCTGCGTGAGCCAGGAGAGGAGCGTAAATAGTCCCTACGGAACGTCCCAGGGAGGTTAATAGCCAAAGCAAATGTTTTCACCAATATATCCCTGCTAGTTTCTTGCAAGAAGTTACGCAGCCTGGGATGGATCAACAACAGTGATCAACGGGTGGTTTCACTTGCAATGTGTTATCAGCTACTGCAAGAGCTCGAATCCGTGACCCAGTCGGTCGAACTAGCTGACACCCAACAAGTCGAATAGGATTGTAAGAGGTGTCAGGTAGTCGCTAGCAAGAAGTATTATCGGTTTTGCAGTTATTTAGCCACTAGCCTATAAAAACGGTTACGTGAGCAAGACCTCCACAAGGTGATGTGAGATGGATCACAAGACCAGAGAGTCCACAAAGTGAAACCCAATGACAGAGACAGCAATATGTTTAAGTTCAGAGCTAGCCAGAGCGAATTAACATAACCAGATGAGACAAAATTTGTGTCTGGCCAGAGCGAATTAATGTAACACAAACACAAACGATCTCTTCAATTTGGCCAGAGCGAATTAACGTAACTAAAACCGAAGTGATATTAAATTCAGAGACAGCAGAAAGGACTCAGACAACGAGACGGAGAGCTGAATGACGACGGCGAAGTTGAGAAAGTTTCGGAGCGATAGCGTAGTAAGGCCTATAACCTGTTATTGTGAATAATTAATTTCAAGTTGTCCGTCGTGAAGACATCGGAGATAAAATTTACTTTAAGGAAATTGGAAAGGTTGAGTATTTATATTCCTCAGAATCATGAAAGTTCAGACGATGGCGGCGACGGCGACGGCGGTAACGGCGAAATATGACAAATATGACAAGTGTCCGGATTTCGCTAAAACTTCGTCAGTCCACATACCAAAGTGTGTACATCATGCACATGTGAACAGTTGTACACGTGTGACCCACTCAAATTTGACCTCGCCATATCTGCCGAACCCGATGTCCAATCAACCTAAAATTTTGACTAGGGATCTCAGCTCATCAAGGATAACGTCTAGAAATATACACATGTACAAGTGTACAATTAAAAAATTTCGGATTAATTTGAACTGGATGGTAATATTCTGTATACCTGCAAATAGTGTGGCCTACAGTAAATAGAAGCAGTCGGCCTATCTTTTCAACAGAAAATAGTAGCCTATCTGCAAAATGCTATACTATGATTTGTAATGAGGAAGGGGCAGACTTAGAACTAGACTACTTGTGGCTCACATTATTAACATGATGTTACAGATGATGCAAGCACATGGGTGTAAAGTCGTTCCTACCATACTAGTAACCACATGCCGATTATGCACCTCGTCAGTGACCATTTACATAAACACGGTATGGTAAGCTAAGTGTGGTAACATGGGGAGTAGTTGAAGTTATTTGACGGCGCTATTTAGACTTTTTTTTTAATAAATATTTACGTCCTATCGGTATCATGTACAGCCTGTGTTAGACAGGCGGTATCTGGAATAGAAGGGAATAAGGTTCAGCAACCATGAATTTCCACTCCATATGTCATTGCGATTTTGCGGAAAATCATTTAATTGGTTCTTTGCAGCAAAAATCGAACTCCACATGGTGTGGAAATTGCATACAGTGACTACCAGAACCATAGTGTAGTGCCGTTTTGACTACAACGTGTACACATCTACTATCATAGCCGTTACATGTTGTTTCAACCTATGTCGGAACTTGTTCCATTATCGAAAGTTGAAGATAATATTGTACCAGAATAAAAGTTAATCTTCAAGTTATTGCGATTCATTTAGTGTTCTGAAATCAGTTATGGCGAATCGCAGCGGTGCCTAAAAACGTTCGGAAAGATTGTTGGGGTCAACAGTGGGAAATTCGGGACCCCCATCGAAAGTGGAGAGAGCGGTTGGTTGCGGAAGTGACGATGTGGTAGATGAAATCGGTGCGCCTAGTTATAACATGATTGTGGAAAGGCGCGTGTTGGTCGAGGACTAGGTAGAGGAATGATTCGTGGAGTTTATGGAAACCGAAGAGGGTGTAATGGTAGAATGAGCGGAAATGGTACAAACGGATCTTCATCTATGAGTGATATTGATGAAGTGAACAATCGCGACACGGATGATATGGATTCCAGAACTGATAGTGATGAGATTGTAAATACTGGCGAAAATGGTAGAAGCGATACCGGTGTGGGTGCTGCATCGGACGAATTTTCGTCAGTACAAGAAGAAGTAAATTTGGAAGATTTCCGTCGGGTGGAAGAACATGATCGAAAACTAACTGCGGAGAACGGAAGACTTTCTGTGTTAATGAATGAGTACAAAGTTTCGGCCAATGAAGAAGCACGGGAGGTGATGAGTAAAGAGGTTTTAATCAAGAGTCTGCAATCCGAAGTTATGAAACTTAATTGTAAGAATGTTGAAATAAAAGGAATGGTGCAGAGTTTAGAAGTTCTGAATAAAGACCTTCTTAAAAAGATGGGAGATAAGAACAAGAGTCGTGGAAAGTATATGGAGAGTGAAGTGCAATTGGGCGCGAATACAGGTGTACGAATATTCAGATCTAATTGCTCGAGTGTGAGTCGCATCGACACGTGTCACGTCTCATCTTTGGTCCGGGACCCGGGCCGAATGACCCTGGTACAATGTGTCTCAATCAAATTGTATGGTGTACACTAACCCACTGTCTTTCCTTTACAGTACGATCCGCCTCCCGCCACTGGGTGGAAGGTGGATCCTACTTAACGGGGACATGTCGAGCCTACTGACCTTCTTTAATAAAGACAAGCATCCTTGGAACTCAATCTACCCCTGCAACTAGCGTTTAGCCTCCATACGAACCCGTTTCGGCTACGATAGACTGAACCACTCCTTTGCGAAATTCGCTCGACTGTGCCTTAAAAGCGTCATCCCGGACCCGACTCACCCATCGTCGCCTCCAAACTCGCCTTACAAACGCAATCATTAGACCGACTCTCCCAAGTCGTGTTGATCTCCACCGCTTTACAAGCGTACGCGCTGATTCGACACGGACTCGTCCGACCATCTTATACGTCTACCCGCCAACCCCCTGTCGATGACCGATTACCCCAAGGCAGTAGATATTTGGCGAGAAGCCGCCTACAGTTAACCAACCCCTCCCCCTCTTCAGTAGAGTGCTCTGCTCGACACGTTACTGCAGAAAGTAGGACCAGAACACCTTAGTGCAGGACCTCTCAACCTTCCTTTTGAAAGTGCATTGCACTACAGAGAGGATGATAAGGCAAGTTCCAACGAAATATTTGGGAATTGGACTAGTAGTAGACCTGAGGATATCAAAGTGGGGAATAAAGGGAACGTGTGGATTTGACCCATATAATGAGCCAAATACCAGAAACTGGACGAACAGAGCAGACATTGTAATGGAGAATGGCATGAAACGCTCGGACGGTTCAATGATTGTACCAACACCAATGACCTTTTTCTGCAGTGGAAACAACATATATGTCCCCTCCATCAACAGCTGGAAAGATATTATATGTTCATTACTTGGAGCTGAACTTTCATGCGGTGAAAGAGTAAACATATATCGGACAGAAGAAATGAGGGATGATGTTGTTGAAGAGCTATCAAAAGTTGCTTCTTTAGAGAGGCATTTGAGACAGTTGTTATCTGATTTTTGTAGTGGAAGGAAAAGAGCTGCAAAAGACAGATTATTTTAAGCACTTGGCTATTGCTCACTATTATCCCGATTCAATTTGAAGGAATCCGGTTCAACTGAACGAAGGGAGGTGGAAATTGCTGTCGCGAAGAAAAAATGATTAAATCCAATAGAAACGGTGTGTTACACATGTCATGATGGCGTACTGCGGACTTTTCAGATATTCAATTACCGGAATGCGGCAGTTCGGTTGAACTTTACGTTGACCTACATGACGACGATGAAGATATGTTGAATCTATTTAGAAACAAGATTGGTCCTGCGATATTGCATGATTTCATTAGATATATCCCGGATGAAGAAGAAGGGTACATTGTGAAAGAAACTGTAATGAGTATTCCTCCCGTAGATGCGTGGATTTGAAGCTGTGTTAGACTGCTCATTGTGAAGGAATATGGTGGGGGAGGTCGTCAGAAGAATTCAACCAAATGTTTTCGAAGTAGGTAAAACTGGCGACGGAACAGTTAATTGAGAAAATAAGAAGGTATGTAGAAGAATGGGTCCCTGAAGAGTTGGAAATACGGGAATATGTAGAGGGAGAGGAAGAACGTATGTTCAAAGAAATGGAACGTGGCGCCATAATTATGGTTACCACGAAAAGTCCGAAGAAATATTTTATATTTGTACAATAAACCTGGTTTTGACAGTACATCGGAACGCCGTGCGGAATTATCCATAACTGCTATATCGAATAAATAGCGACTGACTGGAAAAGTATTGATAAACTTGGAAAGCCGTACAACGAAGGACCAAAAAAAGTACTTTATTTGAATATGAAGGAGTTAATGAAGTGAATGGAAATAGGGACGCAGATTTGGAATGACAGAACATGTAATGTGAAATAAAATAATGTATACGACCATGTTACGAGGGTTAATTATCTTCGTCATCCTCGTCAGAGCAGTAGGCAGAGATCTGAACGAATACCTTTCCCTGTAAAAACTTTTAATGTAGAACCGTTTCTTCGGCCATGGCAACTGTTCAGTGAACGAATCAATTCCGAAATTTGGCCGCAATACATGTACAGATGAACATATGGTATCGAAATCAATTATATCGCACCACTCTCCTGTTCCTAAAATATGTTCCACGGAACTTTTGTCTGCGCCATGTCTTGTGTAGTCAACCTCACCAGATGTAGCCCATCGAAGACATATGCAGTTCAAAACTTTATCGACATTTTCCAGAGGCTGAGTGAATTCCATGAATTGTACGAAAGCCAAATTCTTCCTGTCCATAGTACGATATTGTTTCGTATGGAATAGGAGGAGGACCTTTGCTGTATAGTGAACGGGGATACTTCCGTCACACCCTTTATAAGGACGAAGCTATTCCTTTCCTTCTTGCTCGGACCGAACTGTGTTGTTACAAATATGCGTTGTCTTTTACGGCGATGTGGCGGAGGAGGTCTGTAATTTACAATATTTCTAGAACTGTCATACTGTTGCAACGTTGGAAGATGTGCGCCAACTATGTACCCTGACTTGACAAATGTGAGAGAAATTTCGAAGTTTGTAAGCAACAGATCGTGGTTTCGGAAGTAGGTCTGAACGAGATCTCTGAAGACTGTCGGACTGGTACGTGACAAGTTTTTCAATATTGGAGTAAGAATTTGCGTTATGGATTCGTCACACAGTCCCATTCTTTGTCTTGTAGCAACAACCTGTTGTAACGAAACAGAAATACTGTCCCGTTCCAAATATGGTGATAAATTTGTTTTACCTTTAGCTGTAGTAGTCTTCCCTGTCGAATGAGGTACAGAAATCTGGATGGAACGTTGTTTTAGAAACGCGGTATGTGTTGAACCTCGACGTATATTTGAAATTGTTTGTTCAATATTTTTCACTGTTTCATCCATTCTTGTTGCCATCCTTTTGAGAGTAGACCTATATGACTGTTTGAAGAATGTATTGAAGTTCTCATAAGGTGATGCATCAATAATATCTAGACTTCCAAACCTAGAGAGGTCTTCTACCACGGGGTCTAGTACATGGAACTTCAATATGTGGATTCCAGTATCGCAATGTTTCTCAAATGTTTCTATCCATTGCCATTTGAGAATATAAATTATGTCCCCGATGTCAGCTATCGATTCCTGTGACCATCCGAGGGAGTTATTGTCGTATAGCAAATCTTACATTAATGTTGTGTAATTTGTGCAAATGTTTGTCAAAGGAGAATCATCCTGGTAACCAGTGGCTCTATCAATATATCCTGCCACGAAAGAGAAAACCATATCCAAACATTTATAATCTTTTCCCTCCAACATTCCTCGAATTGAATTACTTAAGAAGAAACCGTTCAGCTGTTGGGACTTCTCCCTTGTTGAGAAGTCAACATGGAAATCTGGTACACCGAACTGGTTTTTAATTGCAGTAAGAAGTAAATTACAATCCCGTAACAATGCCACGCGCCGTGTCCGAAATTGTTTCCCGTTCCTCCGTTTGTCCATGCATTTCATTGTTAAGAATGGGCTTGACAGATATGTCATGAAATATGTTTTGATTGCTTTAGAAGAACCGAGCTGAAGTTTATGCAATGGTTCATATGTAAACATTTAGAACACACCTGGAAGAAGTAGGTGCAGATGTCTCTTCTCCAGCTTCTCCAGAAATGAGACCCATGGTTTGACACAAATGTCCTGCAGAATTTTTTGTGCTCCCCTTCGTAAACAATTCTTATCTACTGTTCATGGCGCTGTATTTGCTGATTTCAACAAAGTGGTAACGGCATCCCTTCTGGTTAGTACATAGTGAACGGTTCTGGGAGGCGATAATGCGGATATTGCACCAGTCTTTAAATCGGCTGAAGTTCCTAAGCATCTCACACATGGACGTGTGGGGGTAAAGTTTATGTAGAACTCCAGACATGTCTTTTCTTTCTGGTATACCACAGCAGTATGACACTATGACAGGGAAGTAATTCCATTCCATCTTGTTGTTTGTGAATACCGTAAACCTTCTATGGATTTTTCAATTAACGGCTCAAGAACAGTAGTCATTGCGTCATGCAACGAAACCATTTTATCATCTAGACCCCGCACTGACAAGGCCAGTGGGACGTGATCGTCAATCGCAATAATTTTATCACTGTCTGTGTCACTGTTGCCGCAGTAGTTTTCTATGACTTCCTTTTAATGTGATCCTTGTAAGCCAACAGGAAGAAATCCAACTAAAGTATAACCATTGTTTATCAGAAATCGTCTGAATTGTACGGACATATTCAACAATGTGACATGTATGGGATAACTAACCAAGGATTGCGACTTCAAATTTGTTGCTGTTTTATCGGTATATATCTGTAACATTCCAACGAAGGACTTCAGCGACGTGTGTCTACTTTGATTCCACTCCATTGAAGACTTGTAATTTGTCATTACATGGTTTCTTATGGACATGTACAACTGTGTAAAGAATTCGGAGTGCAGAGGATGTGAGATATAATCACGGTCAGCTCCGTTGAAACATGGTCTAAATGTCACATCTGTAGCACTAGGGACATTTATTTGTGTACGGAACACATCAATGACGTCTTTTCTGTATAGTAAGCTTTTCTATTGTCGTCTGACGCAGTGGTGTATGGTACCTCCGTTTTTGAAAAACGTCATCGATTAAACTCCGATCTACTGTTCTGTCCACAATTGGCATGCATTTCTCCCAATTATTTATGTGGTTACGAACAACATCTGCACTAAAAGTATCTGATAGAAGCATCCGGATTACCTTACGTACAGCGTCAATTCCAATTTCTTTTGATAAGGTTACCAAATGATTTGCTGTAACTTTTACATCAGTGACCTGTTCCGAAGGTTCCAAGGGACGTGGATCATCAAGAAGCTCACAGTCCGGCTCACCACTGTACATTCTTTCCACGTCAGCTCTTCCGTAATGGGCATCAGATCTGTCCGTGTGCTGCTGATAACCGTTTCTACTTGTTGCATGTCGCATAGTGTGCAATCTCTTCTTCTTATTGTATTTGCATGACGTGGCATGTCGTTTCTAATCAGTCCAAAGGTCTGTCGAGTATGTTCAATACGTTGTATGGCAGACGAATCTTTTCGTTACCATTATTGTGGAAAGTCGGATCCAGAGCGATAATTAGAATATAGGTAGAATAATTTGTGAATAGGGACCAACTTATTCACGGATATTTCTTACTTTTTACAACCAGTATCAGTAGTCGATGCTGCCACTGTAAGTAGTGAAAAGAAATACAATCATGTTTCAATTTAAAATATGTAAAGCTTTTCCTCCATATGGAGGCCGAAAAGTGCAGAAAATTAAATAATTGATTTCCAGTTGTAAAAAATCAATTATTTAATTTCTCCAAATTTTCGGCCTGAAGAAAAGCTTTTGCAGGAAATTAAATAATTGATTTTTTGTTGAAAAAATCAATTATTTAATTTCCTGCAAATTTTTGGCTTCCATATGGAGGAATTTTTTTACATCTTTTCTGTTGTCGGCAATGTGTAAGTAATATGACAGTCTGTATTAAGTAAATACATGACATTGCAAAAAATGACAGGAACATATACACATTTACCTAGAACCGTTTCTGAGAACAAAAGTACATTTTAGTTTAGCATATATGTAGAAATAAACTTAGACATGCAAGGTAAACAAAGATAAATTCATTCAAGGAGCAATTGTCAACCTAACGGTGGCTCTTCAACATCTGCTACTCCCCAATCATCCATATTTTGTAGTTCATCGTCACCGCCATCATCACTTTCATCGGGTTCTCAGTCGCTATGACCACAACTCAAAGGACTGCTGGAACTTTGTGATGTGTGAACAGATAGCCGTTGACCTTTCCTGCGAAAACTGCATCCATATGCGTATGAAATAGCATCTTTCACATTTCTATCGTCCGGGATAATATACATATGATACCTCAGTGCTCCTGTTCCATTTCATCCTGCCCCTGCATGCTGAACTTAACCATCTCCAATGAAAAAAACTTTCAGGGATTTGAATTTTATGCATTTCCAAACAAATTTCAATTATGTCCTTTTCGTCCTGACTGAAATGGACATAACGATGGGAAACAGGAGCTACCCATAAAGATACACCTTCATTAGCAATTGTAATTGTGAAGTAACCGGGGGAACCACTCTTCCTGGCTTCAGAGTGATTGTGACCATGCTGTGGTGGACAATCCTTACCAGTGATCAGAAAGCAGCCCTCACCGTTTGGAATTTTTGTCGGCCATTTATAATTGTTATCTAATTTCAACAATGAGCACAACAATCCAATCCCTAATTCCAGTGCAGAACTGCGTTTATCTATCCATACATAGTCACGATGACCTTCCATTTGATTCTCAAGTTGACTCCTTATACTGAAGTAACTCCCAATGCCATTGTTTCTTTCATGTTCGTCATTTCCAGAATTAACAGTGTTGATAATAGGACTCCAATGATCTCTATTTCTTTCATCTTTCAGCGCCTCTTCGCCCGGAAACCATGTTTGAATTTTCGTAAAAAGTTCACCAATTGTTTGTGAAGGGAATTCATGATTTTCCTCAAACGCTTCTATATATGTCCTTCTCAATGTGTCATCCATGTCGAAAGGATCATACATACTCTCCATAATGCAGTACCCATCACTATCCAATTGCTGTTTCTTTCTGCATAAGTAATCAAGTCCATATCTTCCTTCAACATTCCTTCTTACACGTAACCATTTCTCCGATTCTGTGTGATCTCTGCGAAGTTCCATATGTTCTACTTGCATGTAAGCAGCCCACATCCAAACGATATCTCTCAATCCTAGTAATTTATCATTCATGAAAAAAAAT
>JAULBU010054583.1:0-12327 GCA_032358235.1 Odonthalia washingtoniensis | reverse complement strand
ACAATTTATAAAGCTGATGTCACAGCTGCATTTTTCAAACAGGCAATACAACCCATGATGTATATGTTTGCCCTCCTGGTGAATGTACACATAAAGCCGCTAGAGTGTGTCTCCTCACTACTGCAGCATTTGGGCTAGTTATCAGTAATTCCAAATGGCAAAATCAGTCTGATCAAGTACTATTGGACTGCGGACTACAAATTTCAAGGAATACCACAGCTTTTTTAAAATGGAGTCAGGGAAACTGGTAATAATTGTGGCTAAAACTGTAGACGATCTCAAAGTAGCCGGTTCCGGCGATAATATAAAATCATTTTTGAATAAATTTCACAGGAAATTCAAGCTTGGAAGGATTAAGAACGGTCCTGGTAAATTATGCTTCTTTGGTTTAAACATTGTCCAAAATGGGGACATGTCAATTGCAATTGATGCCGATAATAAATTAAATGATATGATGGAACCTTCTATAAATAAAATCAGACGTAAAGAACTAGTAGCTACCTACAACAGAAAGCACCCAATATCAGATTATCCCATCTAAAAGAGCAATTAAATATTGTCCGTAGATTAAAGAACTGGGAACCAAAATTTCAAATCCTAGACCCGATGACTCCATCAAATATGATCTTAGTATTCTGGTTTTTACAGATGCTTCAAAAATTGACGAGGTCGGTCAGCTTGTCGTAATGATAGGTTTATTAGTAGGAGATATGAAGAAAGAAAGTATCTACCATATTGTTTCATGGTTGTCTCATAAAAGTAAAAGGCCAGCCAAAAGTGTGCCAGGATCCGAAATTTTGGCTACTGATGAAGGAAATGACGAAGGAAAAATGGTTGCACAAGCCTTTTCCGAATTGTTTAATTCTGATATGAAAATTCAACTCTTGAAAAAGTATACCATCTCTTTGTAATGTAACCAGATTACCTGCGTCATCGATGTCACCGACACTGCGATAATGACCCCAAGAAATCGTACCGCTCTTGACCATTTTAAGTTTTGTTGAGAATTCAAAATACTGTCGGCACGTCCTGCTACCTTCTTCCTTCCGTAAATTTATTAACGCTCCTCCTCCCAGGCCACATGTCTGTGTGAATAGATCTATGACATCAGAATGGTAAATGACCTGGTCCTCCGTCAGACATGATTTTGGGATGAAGTTGTCGACATGAAAAAATTTAGATTTGACGAAATCTAGAAGCTCTCTCAATTCCCTTAAATTCACAGCAACACCTAGTTCCGCTAAGCCTATTTTACGTGTATGACTATTATATAGGCTGTCCACATTCTCTGGTTCTTGACATCTGCTTGCAGTCGATAAATCTAATCTGTCTCCAACTCTTGTAACAGTCTCCTTTGCTGATGTACTTTTTCTTTTCGAAGTTCTCTCATACTGTCACTTAAAAATTAGATGGCGATTCTAGTAATGATCTGCACACAGCATCTGAATATTTCCAAATTTTTGAATATCCTCGTGAATGTGATTTGAGAAATGAAATTTCAAAATGCATAAACCACTTGGATGATACTTTTCAAATGTATCTCTTATTGATTTTAGAAATGGTTTCACGGAGGCTTTGAATGAGGAAACCTCTGTTTCTGTCCACCTGCATGCACCTTGTCTTCGTGAGCACCATGTCAAAATATCAATATATGGCGTACATATTGATGTAATTGGTGCATGTTGTTCATCGCAGCATCTGTCTATATACGCCTCTATAAATGGGAAAACTGTCTGGATACATCTAAGTCTCTTTGCCTCCAGCATTCCTGTTAATTCGTCTGTCTTATACAGACCAGTTGTTCCGCTTTCCTTGCAGGCGAAATATACATGAAAATAAGGTATTTGTGAATCTTGTTCGAGTAATCCAAGCATTTCATCAACTCCGTGTAAAATAGATGTCCGAAAATGCCTGAAAGATTTCGCACCCGTCGATTTGAAACATGTGGTCTTCAAAATATTGCATGGTAGTCTCAAATGTATGTAAGTTTTGATTAGTTTTGAAATGCATAGGTCAAAGTTATGTAGCATCTCGAAATTGAGACAGCCCTGTATGTTGTTCAATGGTTATGGTAGTAGTAGTGGACAATAATAGAAGTAAGATTGCTATAAGTAGAAGGACTTTTCGATCAGAATTGGCTTAGCCTTCTCTCTAAATAATATTCCTTCTCTAAATTGATTTTTTGTCCGCTTGTTCTGCAATTTTTTATGTAGTCCTCAAATTGTTTCCTTGTCCCAATTGTTGAACATGTATTGCGAATGGAATTTCTACACATACTTCAAGATGTTCATAGGTCTGCTCACATCTGAAGCAAGGCATCTTCACTTTCGTTCCATGTAAAATACAGTTCAAGTCCTTTCCCTCCGGTATATCAACACAAATATTAAATTCACAGCCGTATACATCATTTAAAATAAATCCCCGTACGGCCTGATCAGCAAAGAGTTTTAAATCTTGAGCGAACGATCTGTGTAGCACACTAATTTGTGCATCTCTGTTATTTTTGTCTGGAGTTGGAATTTGTTCCTCTTCACCGTCACCTTCGGCATATTCTATCTCTACTGGCGAATAAGCTAACAGATTACTACCATTAGATATAGCCTTTCTCCATTGTTCATATGATAAATTCATAAACACAATGTGCAGACGATACGCAGATATCCCTGACTTTTTCAATGTCGTATTACTTTTGTCTCTGTATCATCGTAAGAAACCTACAAAGAAGTGAGGTTCGTCACCGGAGGAATCATTCCAAAAGACGTCTTCGCTCTCGGACACCATGACTCTTTCCTTTACATCTTTTCATATATGTCTCCCTAATTCTGTTTCCATGACGTGCTCGAACATGTGTTGTCCATTTGCAGACTTTTTTGTTTGTGGTGCCAGTAAAAATGCAGCTTTGTCGATCTGTTTCATGTTTTGCCTCAAAGGATCTATTGGCTTCCTTTTATACAAAGTTATTTTCCATTCATATCCCCACCCTGCCCACCAATCCAAAATCGCCCCTCACACCTCTAAATTCAGCGATTCTCAAAATCTCGTCTCACATCCCTAAAAACGAAATGAACCTTCCTCTATGGTCATTTACGCGAATCTCCTCAATCCCATTCGATGAAAAATGTCGACTAACAATACCTTTTCACACCATTTTGCAATCAGGTACGTTACTAATACGTTCTTTTGAATAAACCAAGTGAAAACTCATTGTTGCATATGTTTTGTATTAATTCAGTTAAAGACTTTGTTTCTATCACTCCTTCCATTCTTGAAATATTTACAGCAAGTGTCTCAACTGCACGTACCGTATTTCCTCTCAGTAAATTTTGGTCGATATTGCAATCATCATCATCATTTATTTCAGAAGTATGATGACTATGTATCGGATTCATCTCACTAATGCTATAATCACTATTTGTCGGGTTTAGCTCACTAATACTATGACAGTTCTCAACATTGGAATCATCAAAACTCATTTGACAACCCTGTTCTGTTCTCCTACGTAACGAGGTCACATCTTTTACACTTTCCCTCATGTTGCAATAACGTTCGTATCCCTTAATTATCCATGATGTTGAAGCCTGAAAACCATAATTTTGGAAGCTACATGTAAAAGCCATTGCAGGTTGGTATCGCATAAAATTGAAAGATTTGGCCGAAGAGTTGATACAAATATTGTTATTATGACATGTAATACGCAGAACGCTTTGATGCTTGGCGTTGTAATAGTGCAGTATGCTCAGAGGTATGACTTTTTTCAAGAGATGGTTGGTATTGATGGGAGGGAAAATGTATTAAGCGCCAAACGTCCTTGCTTTCACAAGGCTTTCAACTATATCTAGCTTCAAGGTGTAGCACAATACTTTCAATGGTGTTTAAATTCTTAAACGTGTACAAGCACACGTCTCATATATTTGATGTTGATCAAGGGCAAGAACAAAAAATTCAACTAATACAGATAGAGTATGACGACGACAGACAGGGAAAAAAATTCAAACATTTGTTTAACAATCAAACAACCAAACAACTAAAACATTTATATTGACAAAATGTTTCGATAGTCTTGTACATGGGTATGTAATATAAAAAGTGACAATTTTAAAATGGAATGGAATACAAAGTTCTTGATGCTTCATACAGATTTCGTGAAATGTATCACGTACGTTTCTATTCGGTTATGATATTTCTATCAATTGTCAATGGTTTTGATTCCATATCTTCCACATCCATCAGAACATCTTCACGTGTAAAATATCCAACAACACAATCAACAACAGACCCTATTTCTTGAGTAATGTTTTCTGAAAACCAATTTTCATTCACGACAACGTAGTACCGGGATGAAGACGGAAACTGTACAACAGTGGTAGCTTCCAGTAGGTCATTTCGGAAACGATCATTTCCATCAACATTTCCACCACTACTCATGTTAAGTTTTCTGTACATATTCACTTTCACGACACTTCGCACTGTCTGAAGAATTTGTTCTAAACAACGGGGAAGGAGATTTGTGAAAAATTCAGAGTATATATTCTGATTCCCTGTTCGTTTCTCAGCCTCCGTTGGTAGTAACATACAGAACGTATTGACTAAGGTGTCTAATCGAGCTAGTAATATAATGGATCCTTCACTGCATTTATCCTTCCGAAAAAATCGTGTCCAATAAATTCATACAATACTGTCTTATCTATGCCGTTCCGGAAAAATATCATCTTCCATAATATCAGTACACACATTACAATCAATATCTGAATAAAAAAGTTCTTTCTTTTCACAGATTCTCCACCATGACAATTTCTTCGTTCCATCTTTAACATAACTTGTCAACTTTTGTATTATCCCTGAACATTGCTTTCCATATTCTACTTTTTCGTCGGTTGACAATACACAACTTTCGAACGTCTAACTAACATCGTATAACCAAGAAGATTCATGGACTTATTTCTCGTTGCTCGTTTTCTTGTCTGTACAGAATCTGCCAACTTGTGTTTTATATTGGTGATAATTGCTCTATCCTTACAAATTGCATTTATGTACATATTCTTCTCCCCAGCATCCCAAATTGCCTTATTCCTTACATTTCTCATCTCCTCTGCACATAAATACTTACAAGCAGAAACTTACGATGTGAAAGATCGTGTATATAAAAGTCCTCTCTTTGCTAATTTCATTGGACATAATGTAACATATTCATTAGTCCCTTCCATATTAATTTATCCTTTACCATTAACCTCCTCGCACCTTTTCTCCCACTGCCTAGTTAAACCAATAATATCCATCACAAGTTCACGTATTTCAATCAAACTCCACGATTGTATACTTTTACGAACCGAGTCTGCAAACCAGCTATATTTATTTCCAATATCCATTTCATATCTTCGACGGCCTGTACTTGTCGAAGTGAATTTTTCAATTCGATGTGGTCCCCTATCCGTATCACTCTCTGTTCCTACAAACGTCGATTCCATTCTCAATTTGCACGACTCGCATTTTGCTTCTTCAAGCTCTATTTTTACATATGAAACTACATTATTTAATTCACAATTCTTATTGTGCAGATTGTGCAACATGTTCTTCATTTAATTCACTTTTTCACATTTAAGTCTTTCAATTTTTTTTATCTCGAGTTCTGCATTCATCTCCTCCCTGGGGTCATGCTCGCCACCTATCGGACTTGGTTGTGTATTTTTCCAATTTCGAACCTTCAATACAACACCACGATTTGTTTGTCACTGTAATTGTACCTTTTTTCAGCACTGTGTCTTATTGTAAAATATACATCTCTTATAATATGGTGTTTATATTGTAACAAATTCTTGTTGTGTTCTCTAGCTGGTATTGGAGATGTATTTATGCCATACATCTTCATAAATGTTTCAAAACGTTTTCTTTTGAAAGCGATGTCATACATAATTGAATCAGGAGATCAGAAAGGTGAACTCCAATGAGATTCGATAGAAACGATCGAACATTCCATAGAAGCTGCTGTAGTCATATCTCCAGATGAATGTCTAGTGACCAAATCCATTATATGCATCACACGATGGTCAACAAATTGTATGGTCAACAAATATTACTTGATTGAACTCTATTTAATGTCCCAAGAGATACTTCACGGTTAAGCTGTGGAACTGATGTTGGAGAAAAATCTATAGAGCTTTCAATTTTACGGTACAACTATTTTTTGTTTCATCAGACCATAAATTACTTCTTTTAAGCAACGCTTTGATGTCGGAATAATTTACACGTCCACACACATGTTTTTGTACGTTATCTATAATAATTTTACTTCAATCCAAGGCCTGCAGTCGTATCTATTTAGAGTGGAAGTTTTCAAAATGTTACTACATAACTCACGTTTCAGAAAACGATTAATGCATATTGCTGGTATATAGCAATGATGACCATGTTAGATTATTGGTATTGAGTCGTTACTTCCATATACTGTGTGAGGTAATACCAAATTATTTTCATTTAAGTGACTAATATTGCGGCGCTTCGTTAAATTTCTACCAATCACCCACTGTGAAGATTCTCCAATAATTAAATGGCAAATATTTTATGGCTTCTTTGAAGCAGAATTATAGTTGATAAGGACTGAGCCAATTATCTTGCGTTTCTCACGAGCATGTTAGCCATTTCCTTACTTCCAGTAGGGTGTCTTTAAATTTAATTAGAGTTGCTGTCTGTTAAGTTTTCTTGAAATTAGCACCGACGATTAAACGATTTGTTATACTCATGCTGTTCCCCTTTTCGGTCAGTCCATGTAACATTCTTCATGTCCCACGAAAATAGAGGGCCAGAAGGAAACTTCGAATGGTTTTGATCTAGGCCCATAACTAAGAAAGGATGGAGTTTGGGGTGGTGAGCACGAGGTAGCAGGGTAGCGTGATTGGATGGGTAGATTGAAACTCTAGAGATTTGATGAGCTAGGACTGTGGCAGGTGACAAAATGTCGTCTTACAGTATCTACGCTGGTGAGATAAAGACGCATGTACAAGTGTAGCTGAAGCTGAGACAGAAGAAAGAAGTAGCCTGAGAACAACAGAATGAAAAATAGTTTACTAGTTTTTTGATCTCTCTTCCGCTTAGACGAGAAATTCGTCTCCGTAATAGTTTAAGAAGACATCATAATGAATGAAAAAATGCACATGCCTATAAGGTCCATGTAAAAATAAAACAGTTAGATTCAAAAATTGATAGACATGATAATATATAATATTGACATGATATTATCATGTCAATATATGAAAGACAACAGATCAAACATATCTTTTCAGGATGATAAAACAAGACAATAAACATAATAAAGACGAGCTAGGCGAGGTGATAACTTTCAAGATCCATGTGGATATTTCACCGACTTGGGTTGCACCATTTCATAAATTCATGTATTGTTGCAAAAAACAACATGAATTATTTAATCAGGTCCGTACGTAAAAAATCATGAATTAACTAAATCATTCATACAGATAGTTGAAATTGACGTTTTTTGAAAATACATCCGCTGTAATATGCTGTAGTGACATAGAATAGTAATGTACACTGTATTAATGAATTTAAGCAAGCTGAGTCAGTACTGTTTAAAGTAAGGCGACACAGGACTGTCTTGGCCGTCGTTGTATTCCAAAAAAGTATATTGTAGTGGATATATAACTCACATAGATTGTGAGAAAAGAAAACTCCTTCTTGACAGTGTTACAACATTTCGATTCAAATAATTCAGTTCGAATCGAGAATGGATTACTTCCTGTGACAACGCGAACGATAAGGAAGGATAGCAACGCATTAACGCGACTCTTGAACATTCGTTCGCAAAAATCCTCAATTAGACCAGAACCGCTGATCGCACCACCCTTTCCAGATCCACGGAAACCTAATAAATCATTGGTAGATATTACTTTCAAATACATTTACTTACCATATAGATTTATCCGTTCCACAGACAGAAGCCTTCTGCTAACAATTTTTTCGACACAACGAATATAAAGCTGCTAAACAATCCGTCTTCAACTAATTCATGTTTTCAATTGAAAAAAAGTCGGGAATACTTGAGACTGATTAAGCTACCTAAAAGAAAATCGTAGTTAAGAAACTCACTATGAGTAATATTCAAGATCAATCCAAGTAGTCCTTGTTAAAAGAGCTTCTACCCTACGAGCTAGGGAAGAATTCAGTATGTGGAAGCTAAACGTTTACCAAGAAATGTTTGAAAAGAAGCTCCACCACTACTTCCAACATGATGATAAATCCAACTCCATAACTTCAACCGCAGCAGAAACACTTGCGATAATCAACCACACGGGAACTGAAGCAAAGAAAGCTGCATCGGATGAAAATGACTTAAAAGAGGAAATGTTAGCGATAATCTACCTCACTCTTTGTCCGATGCCTCGTACCGTGAAATTGCTTCAAGCGATAGAAATAACAGCATACAAACGTAATATGCGGATTGCATTGATTGAACAATTGCCGATCAACCCAAAAACAGACATACCATACCCTCATAGAAATCCATCAACAACTGATCAACATCAAGATGAAGTTTACTGAGAGTCTGGTAGCTTATCAAGGCAGATTCCAACAACTAACGCAGAGATTGGCTGATACGACTTACCCAATTTAGGACATACATGAATGAATAATCCTTACAAACGGTTTGTTGGACGTTTATAAAACCAGTGTAAGGATGATAACTTTATCATTTGAAGACGTGTCCTATCACAAGCTACAGACAAAACGCCAAGAGCTATCCAGAGAATATGTTGTTAAACCGACTATTCTCCTTGAGCGTCGGCGCACAAGAGGGATCACAGCTGCGGAACTTTCATCTACTGACATTGGTGAAGTCAGGAGAGTTACTGAGCAAAACTTTACGGGCCATTGTTTTTGTTGTAACAAGATTGGTCACATGAATCATGAATTCCTATCCAAGAAGGAAGGGCAACTTCTGTTCGTCATAAAGGCAGAAGCAAATTTTGCTGAAGGGAGGAGCGGGTATCTATAGACAAAAAGAAAAAAGAAAACATTACTACTCATTTGTAGCACATGAGGAAATACTCATTTTTTAGCAAAGAAAACCTCACGAATTAGCCATGGATGATTAGATTCAGGAGCATCCTGGCCATGAAAACAACCTTCACCTTGATCAAAAACCGTCACAAGGAGTTGTGACGACGGGTAAAAGTGTACGGATGTGCCAGGGAACCATTCATTCATTTTATAGATATGAACGCTCGTATTGAGCCATTCGTAGAATGGACATTCAAACATCGTAGTTTTTCCCTGGGCATTCATTTTGTCAAAAATTGGTAATTTTATGAACGCCCGGCATTCAGTGTTTTGTAGTTGCGTACAGTTGCGACAATTAATCATAAAAATAATTCGGGCACCAATTTTGTTCATTGCTGTCATCACTTTTTAATTCAATTTTATGAAGACAGTGATTACAATAGTGTGTGTATGACCGTCAGCAATACAAAATTATCAGAGAAGAATGAAGGAAAGCCACCAGCAATTTAATTACTGTACGTCATGAATGCCTACATTGAAGAGCTGAAAAGGAGCCATTCACATTTACATGAGATATTATAAAGGCATCCTGTCCATTACATGATTTAATGGATACGTTCACGCCAATGATGCACAATAGGGAATTTGAATCAATAATAAATGGAAGGGATTTTATAAGCATATGACTTTAAGTTACCAACGACGTGGTGACAACTTGGATATGTATGGTACATATTCAACATTTATGTGAGAGATTATACATTTAACGTGTCCGTTACATGACCTAACGGGCACGTTCAAAATAATGATGCACATTAGGCGATTGGAATCAATAAGAAATGGAAGGGATTCATGAGGATATGACTTTAAATATCCAACGAAGTGATGAAAACTTGGATATGTATAGTACGTGTTCAAGTTTTCAACACGCCTTTGGGCAATTTAGAAAAACCCTTTCTCCTGTTTAGATTACTTCTACGATAATTTGAAGAGGTGAGAGGGTTTTCATAACAATAACATTCCATGTACAGCCAATGGTTGTAAAATGTCTATTTAAGGGAATGTTTACATCAGTTGTAGAAAATGTTTTATCTCCTTCCTTTCCATGCCAAGAATTCTTGTAACTATCATTCGCACAATGTACGGAAAGGTAAGAAATCGTTTGCGTTTTTAGTTATTAGTTGTTATTTTTTAGTTTTGTAGTTGTCATATTTTGTCTTCGTAATTGTGGAAAGGTTGGAAATCGTTTGCAAACTTGAGGAGATTGAGAAGCATAACATGACTTCCTGGCCCGTCAGATAGTAAAACCTTACCTACTTTTTCATATTTAGTTGTTCGTTTTTGTTTTCCCCAATTGTGGAAAGTTAGGAAGTCGTTTGCGATCGTGTGGAGGTTAGGAAGCATAACATGACTTCCTGGATCTCGTGGGGTCGTAACTGGTTATCTACTTTTTTATATTTGGGAAGAATGACTTTTTTGAATGACTTTTTAGATTCAATTATTAGTTGTTAGTTTTCCCTTTCCAACTTGTGGAAGGGAATAACGTAACCTATTTCATACCCTTGCGCACTTCAAGTGTGGAAGGGTAGGAAATAGGTTACGTTAAGATATAGTTCACTGTTAAAACGAAGGTACCTGTACTAGAGATGCCTACCTTTTCATAGTGATTACCTACTGCCCATACATGATTGTGAGGAACAATCATGTATGGGTAGATGAGTTTGGTAATTTGTTCAATCTTTATTTGTGCGAACTTTCCATTCTGTGTTATAGTACTCGCAACGTATGATTGGTCACATCTCAATGGATCAAACTGGCTATTGGAATGTAATATTCTCAGAATAGGAGCCTGTCATTGTACCGTAACATGGCAGGCTGTCATTCCGAGACATGTGACAAGTAATAAAGTATATGTTATATCTTCAGAATATAACGTAGATATTATCACTTGTACCATGACAGGCTGTCATGGAATTGACATTGTATAGTGAAATCATTTATATTAGTTCACTAAATTTAGTTTGAGTGATAATTTTTCAATGCAGTGTACATAAGAAGAGATATCTTGAAGATAAAATGACAAGATATAATGAAAATAAAAGTACTTGCTGTCTTTAATGTAATAGACATGATCAGGACCGTAATAAATGAAAAGTTCCTGACCAATTGCAATAGGACATAAAGCACGAATCTCCAAAGTTTTATAAGAAGTTGCAGCCGCATCAGTTCTCAACTTTCTGTTTTGTACAAGAGCGCAATTTTCAGTTCTTGGATTATTAATTCTGTCCGTAGCCGAAGATTTATCTTCAGGTAAATAATGGAAACATTAATGTATCTTGTAATGTACCAAGAGGCAGCTACAATCCATGCCTTCTTTTTCGATCCATCACTTGCTGTGAATTTATGTGAACAATTAGCACCATATTTCAGAAATTGAGCCTTAGATACCGAAAGTAAACACTCACCATATGTTTTTTAATTGAATAACTCCCGTCGACATTTCCGTAAACCAATGTTCCATGGTAATGACCAATGAGGAAACCTTCATCAATTGTCTTTTCTGCGAAAACTCCTAGACCAGCTTCATCATGTTTTATTGTGGATTTTTTCAGGGGAAAACGTAGTTCCCCTTCCTCCATTGCAAGAAAAATATTTGTAGGTATTCCATCAAGGGCTCTCTTCCATGATATTTTCCACTTTCTCCACGGTATGGGAACACCGTTGTTATACAAATATCTATCCCCAATGGCTTTTGAAATGAAGTAACGAACGTTCTTAGGGAATGTCTGAACTGTGGGAGGTCCAGGAGGAATATCCCATACGTCAATTCTTTTTTCACGACAATGGCTTCCAGCTCTCCTAAATATGTTTGTGCGAAAAATAGATCTTCTTCCGTTCCCTCAATGTCGGATTCATCGTTGAGGAACTGAAGAGAAAAACATTCAACCAGTTGTGTCCAGAATCATTCCAAACAGTTATCATGCATATCACCACTGACAAATTTTCTATGTTTTGGAAGAAGCATACATGCAATTGTCACAGAAAATGTACCAGCGCATGGATCCACAACCAACTCACCAGGATGGGTAAATATGAGGATAATATCCATCATCCACTGTCTTGGATTTTGCTCTGGTTGGAGCATTGGTCTTCGACTGTAAGACTTCTTCTGAGATGGAAGGAATTCCTTTTCGTCGATAGGTACCCTTAGGATGTTATTCATTTCATTACATGTTCCGGGATGAACAAGAGAAATGAACCCAGAACCACTGTATTTTATTCTTTTCAAAGCGTGATCCCATACAATACCATTCTTCC